>SEYY01020000.1:47500-50000 GCA_009176605.1 Armadillidium nasatum
ATCAGATCCCGAATGTTCCCCAACTCTGGTGGAATTTGGTAGGCCTCCGGCCTTTGCCCACCAGAGTAGACATAAATATATATATATATATATATATATATATATATATATATATATATATATATATATATATATATATATATATATATATATATATATATATATATATATATATATATACAGATATATATAATTTTATTAACTGCTAGTGATGTTATAATTTCGAGGTATCAAAAAAATATATATATATATATATATATATATATATATATATATATATATATATATATATATATATATATATATATATTATATATATATATATATATATATATATATATATATATATATATATATATATATATATATATATAATATATATATATATATATATATATATATATATATATATATATATATATATATATATATATATATATATATATATATATTATACTAAATGAGTACGTTATACACCGACTTTGATGAATATTTTGAGAGAGGAGAGGTTCCAATTTCATAAAAAGTTTTTAAGTTTTTGACCAATTCTTATGAAATTTGCTGGGTATATGTATTTCAACTCACTGACAAAAGTTGATTTCTGACGTTTTTCTGTATCTATAACGGTTTGTAAGTTTTTTTTTGAACATTTCCTCTCCCCCAAAAAAGTGAATAGCGAGTCCAAACCACTTGTCGGAATGACATGAAAATTTAACTGTATATTGCAAGTCCGAATTGCAAGAAAAGCTACTTGACGGTTTTTGAAATCTGCTTAAGGAAAAAAAACACATGCGGAACTTACTATTAATATAATGCACAGAAACACGTTTCAAATTTCAAGATAGTTTCTGACTATGCAGAAAAATATCTTTGCCATGGGTTCACCTCTGGGTCCTACGTTCGCAGACTTTTTTATATCGAAACTTGAAAATAGAATCTTGGAGGAAAATAACACATTCAACCCTATCTTCTATGTAAGATATGTTGATGATACCATTATCCAGTTTTTGGAACCATAATGACATTTTTCAATTCATTAACTGCTTAGGAAATTTGTCCTTTCTAAATTTCACTTCCGAAACGTCTCTAAATAATATTATCAACTTTTTTGGATATAAAAATCAAAGTTAATGATGATGGAACACTTTCAAAGGGCATACATGTCAAGCTAAATGATAACGGCCTCTACCTTAATTACAACTCCTATTCGCCAGATATATATAAACATTTGATTGTTAAACGCTTATATATAGAGCTTTTAAATTGCTCTGTGATTGGAAATCATTTGATGTTGAAGTTAAGAGGATCAGACGGAAATTAATCAACTGACCACCTTCTATCTATAACAGAAAAACTAATCAATAAAACCATTACCAAACTTTATAAAAATCAGGAAAATATCAACTCTGATAAAATTAACTTTTATTTTAAAACTTCCAATGTAGTTGATTTTGATAAAGAGGAAAAATGCATACGTGGGATTATTGATACCCACATAAAATCTACAAATAATTCAAAAATAATAGTTAAACTTACCATAAAAGCAGATCGCTTTCTTCTTGCTTTCCTACTAAGGATACCCTTTCAGCTAATCATCATGTCGTGTACCAATTTGCTCATCCCGAGCATATTGGTACACGACTAACAAATTGAAAGACAGATAATACCAACATTGCTTTAAGCCCAGTAAGATTTACGAATACTTCTATACTAAGCATGAGGAAGCAACTATATGTGATATATCCCAGTCATTTAAAATTCTTTACTCCCCTTGTGAAGTGCAGAAACTAAAAATAGCTGACGCTTACTACATTTAAAACTGCAAACCAGACATTAACATTAAATTTAATGTACTGTCACTCAAACTAAACATATGATATATTTCTTAATTTTATAATCTATAATCTTACTTTTAACTTTAAAATAATTCATTCATCTGTAAGAATCTAAACTCTGATGATGTCCATCTAAGGTTTACGGACGAAACCGGTTAGAAAATAAATATAATTTTGCTTCTTACTTTCAATGTAATTTTGTTCTCAAGAATTATATTAAGAAAATTAAATTTATATTAGAAGAAAATTTTTAGGTAATTGGAAATGAAGTGTAAAATATATATTAAAACTAAAGCTGACACTGAATTTTTAATAATAATAATAATAATAATAATAATAATAATAATAATAATAATAATAATAATAATAATAATAATAATAATAATAATAATAATAATATAATAATAATAATAATAATAATAATAATAATAATAATAATAATAATAATAATAATAATAATAATAATAATAATAATAATAATAATAATAATAATAATAATAATAATAATAATAATAATAATAATAATAATAATAATAATATAATAATAATAATAATAATAATAATAATAATAATAATAAAAAAAAAAAAACATACTTAAATATTACAAAAACTACTAAACGTACATTAAAAAGGATTATATTTTTGAAATCCATAGCAAATTTTGA
>SEYY01020000.1:60000-67500 GCA_009176605.1 Armadillidium nasatum
GTATTTAATGATGCCCTGATTCTGTTAAATTCCAACTCTGGTGGAAATCGGTAAGACTGGGGCCTTTGACCACCAGAGGATATATATATATATATATATATATATATATATATATATATATATATATATATATATATATATATAATATATATATATATATATATATATATAGGAACCGACCGGGGCTGGAATTTGGCAGGAGAAGGGGCCGGGGTTGCCTAAAATTTGCAAAGAGGTCAAAATCACTGAAATTTTAGGTTAAGAAAATTAGATTTAAACTTAATTGAGGTTTATTTAATTGTAAGAAAGGAGTAGAATAGCCAACATTCACTTAAATTATTGATTATATGCATTTTCTCAGAAATATTTTCAGAAAATTACAGTTTTGAATAGTAAAAGTTTAAAAAAAGTACAAAAATTAAAAAAAAAATTAAAAAAATTCTAATTCATAATAGTGATTCAGCAGGTTTACCTTGTTAAGACCATAAGGTAAAGTTTGAAAAAGTGTAAAATATAAAATTATCAATTTAACCTGTATTTATACATATCATTGTTATTTTATTGCTATGTATCAAACCTGTATCATTTAGCTACATTATTTCAAAATTATTACAAGATCTGTTCTGACCGGCATTTTTTTCCATATAGAAGTCCAATTTTTGAGGAAGTTTTTTGCTTTTAACTTTTATCCTTCGTTTCTTTTAGATAAAGTTGTTAATGATTTTCTTCTTAACCTTTTTAGGCCAAAACTGGTGTCTCCTACTGCTCCAAAGATAAAGATTTATCTCAAAATCCCATTTTTTGGCTCGCTTTCTGCCTCTCTTAATGCCGACCTACGTAAGCTTTTGACTCGTTTTTCCCTCACTGTGATTTTCATTTTGTTCCTGTTAATTCTTCCACTATAGGCTCCTATTTCAAATTCAAAGAGTCTCTCCCCTTATTGCATATTATTATTGTCATATATATCTTTAAGTGTGCTGAGTGCAATGCCAACTACATAGGCCAAACTGGCCTACAACTCCATGTCAGAGCCTGTAAACATTTGGGAGTACCTTACAAAACTGAGAGACCCCTGACGAGCCCTGAACATTCCTCTATACGAGATCATTCCTACACTACCGGTCACCCTGCTTCCGTTCGTGATTTTCAAGTCCTTTGTTCTGCTTCTTCTGAGCTTGACAGAAGAATCCTTGAGTCTCTCTATATTAAGAAACTTTCACCTCTCCTTAATGCCAATGTTCCGTCTGCGACTCTACATATTTTATGACTATTTTACCCCCTTTTGTTTCTTGTCTTTGTCTCTGCTTTTTTGCTTTTGTTTTTAATGTTTTTAAAATGTTGATGTTATTAATTATATTAAAGGTGTTTATTATTATTTTTATTATTTTTTGTCCCACTCCTATGCTAAACCAATCCGATAGTTTCCTCTTCACCCTCACTCTTGATCTACAATTCGCATATATATATATATATATATATATATATATATATATATATATATATATATATATATATATATATATATATATATATATATATATATATATATATATATATATATATATATATATATATATATATATATATATATATATATATATATATATATATATATATATATATATATATATATATATATATATATATATATATATATATATGTGTGTGTGTGTGTGTAAAGTTGAGTTAGCTTAGAAAGATTAATACCAAGCGTTTCCACATCGTTATTTAATACAATGTGAACATTTCATACCGTATTTCCTCCTTCAGTCTTTATAATATGAAAAGCCCTAGACTCCACCTTATCGAGAAGAGCTCTATGTGTGGAACCACCACAGATGTGTGATGTGTTTCCCATACATGGGTAAACAACATTCACATAAAGAGCAAGCAACTGGGGTGGTGTGAAGAAATTCTGAAGGCTACTTAAACACCCAACCTCTTAGAAGCTTGTATAGGAAGAGAAGTAAGGTAATCTTTCAAAGAAAGATCACAGTAAAAGAAACCCCAAAAATATTAAGGACAGATGAATGTTTGAGTTGTGTGATTTCGAAGAAGATATATAGTTGTGTGAAAGATTGTGTCGAGCAGAGAAATTGAGGAATTGAGTTTTGTTTGGCATTGAAAACAAAAATATTTCCTCTGCCCCAATTTGAAATGAAAGATAGATCAGGGGTCAGTTGCCGAAAGGCTACCCCCTTGCTTCTATTGACTGCTGTTGGGAGAGCTGCCTTTCAAATTAAAAAGATTAATAAAAGATGGAATCATCGGTATAGGAGTGGATAGGAAATGAAGTAAGAGAGAGAAGGTTTTAATGAAAAGCAAAAAAAAGAAAAAAAAAAAAAAAAAAAAAAAAAAAGGGCTGGGGATTAGAATGTTTGGAAATCAAAGCTTTGCCACAGACTCTACGGAAAGCTTTCGATAAGTCCAGAGCGATATCAATAAATTCACCAAATGACGAAGAGCGGAGAAATAAGAGTCAGAAAGAAGGGAAAGGAAATCACCAGTAGAGCGTTTCTTACAAAAGTCATACTAGCGAATTGAGATGTTTCCAAATATTCATGTTAGGGATAGATTCAAAATCTTGGGAAATAACGGAGGTTAAAGAAATTTGAGACGATAGTTAGAGGGTTATGCCACTAAGACCAACCGAGTCCATCAGAGCTTCATGACAGCAAAGTCTATACTAATTATATTCATCTAATTATCATAGGGCATTAGCACAAAACAAGGATAAGCCCCGCCCTTTTTTCATATTCACCCAATCAACAGAGGGCATCATCATAAAATATATCACAATGATAATTCAGCATCCCTTTCTACACAGGCCAGATAAATTTCGGCTGACCTGTTTTCATTTTTTCACTAAACCTGTTTTAACTTTTTCACTAAACATTTTAAACAAACTTCATATATATATATATATATATATATATATATATATATATATATATATATATATATATATATATATATATATATATATATATATATATATATATATATATATATATATATATATATATATATATATATATATATATATATATATATATATATATATATATAGATATATATATATATATATATATACATATTTACGGCAATATTGCACTAAGACCAACCGAGTCCATCCATACTAATAATATTTGGCCAATTATGTCATTAGGCATTAGCATAAAACAAGGATAAACCCAGCCCCTTTTTCATATTCAAACAATCACCAGAGGACATCATCGTAAAACATATCACAATGGTAACCCAACATCCCTTTCTACATAGGCCAGGTAAATATCTGCTAACCTGTTTACCTTTTTCGACATTGATTGATGGAAATATAAGCCCTTCTAATAAATTCAGCTTTCCAGGTAATTAGACCTGGACCTTTTTGCCTTTTTCTTGACATTGATCGGTACGGGAACATAATAAACCCATTGTTTGTACCATTTATCACCATACACCAAATAATCATTTACATATATATTCCATTTATTAGGCACACCTTTTAATTTTCCAGGTAATTACCACCGTACCTTTAGGCCTTTTTCTAGACATTGACGAATGGACTGAAGCCTCTCCAACACACGTCATAAATTTTCCTTCATTTTATTATTATTATTATTAATTTTCAACCATATGGACTTATATATTAGATCCCATTACACTTTATCCATATCAAGAGCCGACATACTTAGCCCCGAAAGATGTTAAACTCCATATTTCTTCAAAGCTAAATACCCTTTATCCTGTTTTCCCTGAATATTTAGCCGATTTCTCATGATAAAGATAGATTCCTCACCAGAACTCGTCGTAACGCCTCCTTCATATATACATTTCATTTATTGAGCATACTTTTACTTAGTCAATACAAACACTCATACTAAGATTTCTAACAGCATCAAACATAAGAAAAGAATACCCAAATTTTCCAAATCTAGTTAGCATAGGAAAACCCGGTTTTCAAATCTAGCTAACATATATACAACATTATCAATGTTGAGGTTATACAGCCTAATAACTTATGCATTTACTTTTGGATGATACCAACAATCGATATAACTAGCTCGTAAAAACTTTGTATTTTCACACTTCATCTATATTCTTGCTATTCTTTATAAACTAACTTACACTAACATGCTTTAGATGGCCAATATATCAACAAACATTTATACCAAAGGTTTCGGACAGAACCCTTACCAACATGCGTCATAACTTCTCCATTTTATTATTATTATTAATTTTTACCCTTATGAATTTATATATTAGACCCCATCACACACAATCCAAATCAAGAGCCGACATACTTAGCCCCGAAAGATGGTAAACTCCATATTTCTTCATATGCTAAATTCCCTTTAACCTGCTTTTACTGAATATTTTGCCGATCTCTTGATAAAGACCGAATCCTCACCAGCACTCGTCGTAACTCAGCCTCCATATATACATTTCATTCATTGAGCATACTTTTACATGGACAATACAAACAGTCATACTAAGATTTCTAACAGAATCAAACATAAGAATTCCAAAATCTACCAATATCGAGGGTAGGAAACTAATAACTTATTCATTTATCTGCGAATGGTACCAATATTCAATATATATAACTCATAAAAATTTATATTTTCACACTTCAGCTATTTTTTTATTATTTTTATACCCTATCTTGCTTAAGTTGCCTTTGTATCAACAACACAAACATTCATACTAAGGCTTCGGCCAACATCATACATAGGAATTCTCAAATTTAGCATGTCTAGTCAACATGCACGCAGCATTATCAATATTGAGGTTAAACAAACTTATAACTTATACATTGACTTTCGAATGGTACCAACATTCAATATAACTATATCGTATAAACTTTTATTTCTGCCACACTTCGTCTATTTTCTTAACATCTGACTCTTTTACAAACTATCTTACACTGCTTAGAACTTCGAAATATTTATTTCATCAACATTTTTCATTTAAAATATTTAATTTTACTTTTTTTATTTCATCAAATATCTGATATAACATGATGTATACACACACACTAACGTAAAGTATCTTCAGAGAACACAAGCAATTAACGAAAACATAGATTACTGTAATTTTCAATTACTTGTATAATTATACTACTTAAATTTTTATAACATGCTTTCTAAATTATTCATAGGGTTATTTCTTATACAGATAAGTGACATCCTTATATTTAGTCTTTTTAAACTTAATAAAGATTTTCATATTAACTGCATCTATAACTATAACTTTCAGAATTTTACTTAAACTATTTATTTAATAAACTATATTTTACCCTATATTTAGCTTTCAACACACCTTTTATGATACAGTAAGGTCCTTACTAATATATTAAAAATACAAAAACACACTTATCGACTGGGACATTTATAACTTAATGTTTCTATGGTGTTTTATCCTAAGCAACATTCTAAGCAACCTAACCAATCATAATCAACAATCCTTATTCCCTCATTTTCAGTTAACATATTTCAAATACGAGACAAATATTTCATTTTAAACATGAAAAAACAATTATTTTTATGTATTGCGCAGGTACGAGCTGTTTTTTTTTTTTTGCTAACATTAGCTATTCAGGTATTTTCAAGTTAAAATATTTGAAATACGAGGTAAATATTTCATATTAAACATGAAAAAACAGTTATTTACATGTATGACTCTATCACTATCTGTATATTTACAATCATTAACTATTTTAAGCATTTTTAGTATAAATCGATTATCGACCCTTATACAGTAATTACAGGAAATACACCAATATTACCCATATTTTGCTACTTTGTATGCTAAAAAGAGAGTTTATAATGTCTATTAATTATGAAAATGTCTTCGAAATAAAATAAAAAGATGAAATAAGTTTTGAAACTTATATAAAATATTTTTCCCAAATGATGAAGGGAAAATATGTAAGGAAAAATATATTTTTTACTGTAATTTTCAATTACTTGTATAATTATACTACTTAAATTTTTATAACATGTGTGAATATAATTAATGATTGAATGCTAAGAGCGATAAAATCTTGTTCTATGAAAGTAATGCAAATCTTTTCTATTACTTTATTACAAAGTATATTTCGAAACTCATTTTGGTTATGTATTAAATCATTTAAGTCTATTCGAACATATACCTTGTTTTGTTATCATTTTGATGTTTTAGAACAGCGAAAATATTATCCAGTTATCGCTATTATACTTGAAATATTATCAATAAATGAATAGGGTGAAGTATATAATTGCTTGAATATTATATGATTTAATTTTTTAATGATATTCAAATAATTTTTGGGGGACCTCGGGTTTTGCCTTGACAAATCTTTGATTTTATGTTCGAGTTTTTAAAATAGACTTTGATTCCAAAATGGTTCCAAAGTGAATTCTTTCATTATTACTCTGAATAATAGAAAAGTTTTTATTTGTAGTCTGAGGGTATATATAAGAAGGTCCTGAACTTTTCTCTACAAGCCGTCAAATGGGGTCACTGAAACTTCAAATTTTTGGGGGGCCGCATAACAAAAAAGATGCAGCGAAATAAATATCTGCTCTTTTCTAAGCAAAATTTTGAAGCACAGTAATTTTTAATCTTTACTTTACAAGAAAAAGAAAGTTAAAGAAAGATACTATTTAAGATTTTGAATTGGTATAGTTTATTGATATTCTTATTAGCGCCTTTGATAATCAAAAACACAAGATTTTATACGATATTAATTAGAAATCCTATTTCAATACAGTTCATCAATCCATATCATGAAATGAAAAATCTATATATGAAAAATCTCGAAATCTCAGGAGGGGGGAGGGGAAATGGAAAATAAGAAGAGTCAAAATGTTTTTATTAAACAAAAAAGATAAAAAAAAAGAGATAAATACAGTTACATATTTATAAAAAGAAAATGTTACAATTATTTAAATCTGCTTCAGATTAAAATTAAAGCACAAATGCACTAAAAAGCCTTAATTAAATCTGAGTTTATCAGAATCGACCCTCCATTAGGTTTAAGGTTCGATCTTCATCGACAGATTCAGTTCTAACCATAAAATTTCCTCAATACAAAATATTCTTCTGCAAAGTATCTCAATTTTTACACATGTATGACTTTAATAATAATAATAATAATAATAATAATAATAATAATAATAATAATAATAATAATAATAATAATAATAATAATAATAATAATAATAATAATAATAATAACAATAAATAATAATAATAATAGGTTAAATTGTTGTTGTTGTATTGACGCTTAGAAGATATTCAATATCTGGTATTAAGTCTTTGGCATCGTAAGTGGTTGGGTTGTAACGATAATAGACTCTTCCATCTCTTCCAAGAAGGAATTTTTCGAAATTCCAATGAACGTCTCCAACTTGAAGCGGGGAATAATACGTCCCGTCCCTAAATGTGTCAGAGATGAAAGGACAATTCGACTGGAAAGAGACAGTGGAAATAAGAGATTAATAAATTTTTAATTTT
>SEYY01020000.1:70000-75000 GCA_009176605.1 Armadillidium nasatum
ACATTTCCCTTCCAATTCCCTAAAAGTTTTCTTGTAATTTAAATTCAATTTTATTAATTTAATTCTTGAGAACCACTTAAGGAGAAAGTAAGAAACAAATTTATATTTATTTTCTAACCGGTTTAGACCATAAAATTTAGACGGACATTATCAAAAATAGCGCATTCCTCAAAATATCTATTTCCTATTAAATTTAAGAGATGTAAAATACTCGCCAAAAAAACATTGAGAAAATCGTTGTAAAGATAGAAACTGCAAAAGCAGACCTGACAGATTACTATGTCACATTTCTTGCATTTTTTTTAAGTTTGTTTGTTTTTTTTTTTTTTTTTTTTTTTTTTTTTTTTTTTTTTTTTTATAAGCAGATATTCATATTTTTACTACAGAATTTTTGTCTTCTTTACCCGTTGAAAATTATATAACCTTTACAAATTAAAAGAATAATAGAAAAATTAGGATAAAGTTGTTCAGAATGTTATAGAAATGACTCTTGAAGTGATAACAATTGCCAGTTTCTTCCCAAATCCCAGAAGTCTTTATATATATATATATATATATATATATATATATATATATATATATATATATATAATATATATATATATATATATATATATATATATATATATATATATATATATATATATATATATATATATATATATATATATATATATATATATATATATATATATATATATATATATATATATATATATATATATATATATATATATATATATATATATATATATATATATATATATATATATATATATATATATATATATATATATATATATATATATATATATATATATATATATATATATATATATATATATATATATATATATATATATATATATATATATAATATATATATATATATATATATATATATATATATATATATATATATATATATATATATATATATATATATATATATATATATATATATATATATATATATATATATATATATATATATATATATATATATATATATATATATATATATATATATATATATATATATATATATATATATATATATATATAGAGTAAAATCCACATTTAATCAGTATCATAATATTTCAAAATCATTCCATTTCTTTAATCTTATCTCTCAACAAGAAATAACATATGCTAAAAAAAAATAAATAAATAAATAAATAAAAAAAAAAAAAAAATATTATTCTCAATATTTTGAAATGATTTTGTGACGACTCACAAAATATAATATTTTCAAAGGGCAAACATGGTTTTCCGTTTGTTGGTTTTAGCTACTTTCGTCTGTGTTACTCTCGCTGACGTTATCTACCCGAAGGTAGATTGCACTCAAGGGGATGAAGATATCTACCAATTCAGTGCAAGACTTCTCAATGATTCATCTACTGTCAGTTTCGACACATACACAGGAAAGGTGAGTTTCTTACTTACCCATAAACATGCACATACACACACACACACACACACACACACACACACACACACACATATATATATATATATATATATTATATATATATATATATATATATATATATATATATATATATATATATATATATATATATATATATATATATAGAGAGAGAGAGAGAGAGAGAGAGAGAGAGAGAGAGAGAGAGAGAGAGAGAGAGAGAGAGAGAGAGAGACAGACAGACAGACAGACATAGAGTAAGAGAGAGAGAGAGAGAGAGAGAGAGAGAGAGAGAGAGAGAGAGAGAGAGAGAGAGAGAGAGAGAGAGAGAGAGAGAGACAGACAGACAGACAGACAGACAGACAGACATAGAGTAAGAAATAGAAAGATAAAGTTGTCAGTGTGCTTGTTTGTTCTACGAAACAATGTAAGACTTAATGATGAAAGACCTCTAAAAAAAAAATACAAAAATTATGTTGCTACAGTTTTCTTAACTATTAGAGCGAGTCATTTGATTAAAAAATATTTTTTTTACGTTTAAGAGAAATACTTTTAGTACGTTTAAATTTTAGAATGATAACAATAAGTCCTTAAGTTTCTAAAACATAAAAATAAAATCTTGCTTTTGAATTTGGATCGTAATATTTTTTTTTCCTCTCCAAATAATCGAAAATTTAATTTTTAGAATACTTTATTTCTTCATAAACTCTCGAGACGGCTTAATTAACAAATAGTGTCGCGACTATAATACCATAACAATGGCTCTCAAGCTGTTTAAAATAAATACTCTTCATATTTTATAATTACGCTTTGAAAATTCAGGAGGTAAAATGTGATGTAACTGAGATAACCTTGAAAGAAAATAATCTATTTTTGAATTAGAAGAAAAAGCAGAGATAAATTTTTATAATGACTGACTGAAAAAAATGAAAAATGTTCTTCCAATTCCTGTAAAAAATATATATATATATATATATATATATATATATATATATATATATATATATATATATATATATATATATATATATATATATATATATATATATATATATATATATATATATATATATATATATAATTTTACTTTATTTTACTGTATTTTATATTTCTGAAATTATTTTGTACCTCATATTTAGACAAAATTATATAATTTTCAGGTTCTTCTAATTTACAACACAGCAACATACAGTGATGAAGCTGTTGACAACTACAATCAAATCAATTCCCTTGCGGATTACTTTGCTGGCCAAGATTTTGAAATTCTTGGTTTTCCTACCAATGAATTCGGAAAGGTTTGTGATAAATTTTTAAGTATTGTTACGTAATATATTTATGTTTTTTTTAGTATATATATACTCCTATGCAAAGAAGAAAATTTGCATGATAATGACTAAGAAGAAATGAAGATAGTTTATTCTTTAACTGACTATTTAATTAAAGTACCTAACAGAGAAAGAATGGAAACTAAAAGGAAAGAACAGAGTAAGTGACTAATGACTAAAAGTAAGGTTACAGATGCTAGTACCACAAAAAAGTATTAGGAAGGAATTAGTTGAGTATGTTATGATGTACCAGAAGAAATATGAAGAAAATAATATCTGAACAGACAGGTATGCTGTAGAGAAAAGATGATTTTAATTAAAAATAAAGGTAGTAAGTAGGCTTGTGGTATGTGCTATGAAAATATTTATTTTACGAGGAAAGGTAGAGAGATCAGCAGTATTGATAAAACTCCTTAAGTCTTAGCTTAAATTTATACTGGAACCAAAATGTGGAATTATAATTTAAGAAAAATAAGTTTAATGAAAGTGATTTTTTGATGCTTTAGAGTGGCAGTAAAGATGAAGAGAATAAAAAAAAAGCGTCTGATTAAGAAAGTCAAATAAAGGTTTAAAAGTTAATAAAAATTGCTGCGATCAAATCCTAACTAAAAAAATATTCATAACAGAATAATTTAAAAAATTTTCTGTAGTTTAAGAATATCAAGAACGATGTAAAAACAGCGATTAATAAAATGTTATTTGTTTAAAGGAGACAAAGAAATTCATTAAGAAAAATTGTGAAATAGGATGTCAAATTTTCCTACTCGGTCTCTTCTTTAGTGACAATTTCGACATATCATCAATCCTGACTTTGACTCTGACTCCTGACTCCTGACTCCTGACTCCTGACTCCTGACTCCTGATTCCTGATTCCTGACTCCACAGTCTTTTAAACTGAACCAAAAATTGTCGGACTCGGCGGAAAAAGTTAAAAAACGAGTAGCTGGACCGAGATAACGCTGTGATAAATGATGGTGAATTGTAATTATTTCAAAAATGATCCCCACAAATAAATTAATAAAACGTGCAAAGGAGATCATACTTCCAGTTTAAAGGAAGACGGGAAATGAGATTCCAAGTTTTGACGATGCCCAGATCTTCAATAAATAAAATATAAATTTTGCAGACTAGAATGCTAAACATAGGAGTGCTAAGAATGCTAACTAAAGGAATTAAAAATTGTAGGAGTAAATTTAAAGTTATGAATATTATTTTATATGTGATAAAATAAGCATAAAATAATTAGTGGCAAAGCAAAAACATTGGGAATAAAAACTAGGGAAACAATAATTTAAAACCCTCTAATAATGGATGCTGAGAAATTTATTGAAATTGAAAACTGAGAATAAAAATAGATAATGCAAATGAGAAAATCGGAGAAAAAGAAATAATCAGAAAAATAGACATACAGAAAATGAGATGGAGGAGAGAAATCGAACTTAGGTAATGTGGAAAGAGAGCGACTGGAAATTTAAAAGTACTTTAAATGAACGTACATTTAAGTGGATAAGATTATGGAATATAAAATAAATAAAACATTTGATAAGTGATGAATAGAGAAAAGACATGTTAAGCATAAGAAAGTCGCTTCACCGATTAATTTTCTAAGAGCAGAGCTACTTGTACAAATTAAGACAAACTATGGAAATGAACAGTATATAAGAATAAGTATATAAGAGTATATAAAAATATTCCCAATTGTGAACAGGTAATAGTATGGATACAGTTAATCTCAAATGAAACTAATTTTAAAGGTTGAAATGGTTTTAAAATAATAATTTTTAAACACGAAAGAGATTTAAAACTAATGCAGAACGAATTTAGTAGGCGAATAATAATTTTTGAAATCCTTTTGGACACACGTTGATAAAAAAATACTACCCTTCAGGCCATCATGAGTTCAAAACGTCTACACGCTATGAGAGCTCATATTATTATATTTTTATTCCCTTTGTGTAAATGAAAATATTTAATGTTTTTAAAAGAGTGATTTTATAAATGCAAATCAAACTTCTTTTTATTCCAAAAGGCTGAACCAGGTAATGGATATGACGAAATAATCAACCAATTAAAATATGTTCGTCCAGGGGATGGATTTGTGGCTAAGTTGACATTCTTTCAAAAAATAGCAACAAATGGAAACGGAGATTCGCCAATATTTAATTTCCTGAAGGTAATATATATATATATATATATATATATATATATATATATATATATATATATATATATATATATATATATAT
>SEYY01020000.1:77500-90000 GCA_009176605.1 Armadillidium nasatum
CCTTGTTGTTATGTAATTATTGATTACATTTTGATAATTTTGAAGGGAAATACTTTTACTTAATTATATAGAATATAAATAAATAAAAATAAAATAAAAATTGATAACGAGTCTCTAAGTTCGTTTCTCTGAAAAGGGGCTTCTAAGGGGAAGCTCATTGGTTTCCATTGAACCCCAAAGTTTAGTTGATAAATAGTACATCAATATAATTTAATATCATTAATATACAAATATGATACATAAATAAAATGAGCAATAATAAATATAGTAATAGCATTAATAATAATAGTAATAATAATAAAATAATAATAATAGTAATAATAATAATAATAATAATAATAATAATAATAATAGTAATAGTAATAATTAATAATAATAATAATAATAATAATAATAATAATAATAATAATAATAATAATAATAATAATAATAATAATATAAATAATAAAATTGTATTATTCATTTTTTACCTTAATTACATTCTTACCCCAATATTATATTTTAAATTGTATTAAAATTTATAAATATATTATATATATATATATATATATATATATATATATATATATATATATATATATATATATATATATATATATATATATATATATATATATATATATATATATATATATATATATATATATAGTTATTTTCTGATATGTTTATGTGTTTATGTTTATGCTTAACGCCAATACTTTGAAGCAAAACTGGAAGTCTCTAAATGTTGAGTTTATAGTAATGTTGAGAAAGCTGTTCAACTACTATTTTCTGGAATATTTTACTAATCGAAGGTATGATCAATAGTAGTTTGAATGTATGATCGATAGTAGTTTAAATGTATGATCGATAGTAGTTTGAGTGTATGGTCGATAGTAGTTTGAATGTGCGATCGATAGTTTTTGAATGTATGATCGATAATAGTTTGAATGTATGATCGATAGTAGTTTGAATGTATGATCGATAGTAGTTTGAATGTATGATCGATAATAGTTTGAATGTACGATCGATAGTAGTTTGAATGTACGATCGATAGTATTTTGAATGTATGATCGATAATAGTTTGAATGTACGATCGATAGTATTTTGAAAGTATGATCGATAGTATTTTGAATGTATGATCGATAATATTTTGAATGTATGATCGATAGTAGTTTGTAAATTTTAAGTGAGTTGGGATCGTCTTTCTTAGAAATAGAAGCCACACGGAATGCTTTAAAGAGTAGATGAAAATATATCAAAAAGAAGCGAAGCATTGAACAAATATACGAGTGATGTAGATATGGTGTCTGAAACGAATTTGCATTTGTGATTTGAGACGTTAAAGGTATCACATTTATAATTTAAGCCGGAAATCACATTTTGGATATCAAAGGGTGTAATATTTTCAAATGAGAATCTGGATTTGCGTTGAGGTAAGAAGATTTCAAAATAACATTGGATTGGTTGTTTGTTTTGTTAATGTATCCGTTCCTATACAAACAAAATGATTTTTTAATGAATCTGCTATTTTCTTTTGGTTATCTAAGATATCTGTGTTTATTTTTGGTTCATTTACAGTGTATATCTTTACATTTAATGATTAGATAATTCATTATGTAATATGTTGCTTTTGAATCATTGCTAATGACGCAAAACAGCTCTTTTTCACCTTTTCAACAGTGCTTTAATTTGACCTTTATAATTATAATTTAATTGGAAGAAAAAGATGGATAATTTCTTTTTAATAGTTAAGATAAAATTTATATTTATTTTAGTTTATTGAAATTTAATAATCCTAATTTTAACTCTTTCTCGATTCTGAACGTCTACCTTATCTCTTATAGATATTTGGTTCTGAATCTTATTTACATTACATTGAATAAAGAAAGGAAAAAACAGTAAGATAGATTTAGATTATAAATATTTTAATATCGCAATTTAAAATTCCTCAAATATGGTTATATTTTACGAGATTTTTTTCATTTGTTTGTTCGTCTAATGAGTTTTGTTATGCAATTTATTAAGCTTTATGACGTCATTAGGTTCTTTTGAGACGTGGCTCATAAAGTTTGATTCTTGTATAATATATCTAATCAAAAGAAATAATAACGATGATTATAATAATAATAATAATAATAATAATAATAATAATAATAATAATAATAATAATAATAATAATAATAATAATAATAATAATAATAATAATAATAATAATAATAATAATAATAATAATAATAATAATAATAATAATAATAATAATATATAATAATAATAATAATAATAATAATAATAATAATAATAATAATAATAATAATAATAATAATAATAATAATAATAATAATAATAATAATAATAATAATAATAATAATAATAATAATAATATTAATAGCATAATTATAATGGTAATAATAATATTTTTATCACTATTTTGTTATTTGAGCACATGCTTGTTCTCAGTCGATATCAGTAAATACCTGAAATAAAACTATATAAATGAAAAGTACAAAATATTTTGTAGAGCAAATCGAAACTCTGTAAAGAATGATTCGATATCTGGTCTTGTTGGGAACCCTGTTGGGTCCCAGCATGGCCGAGTCTTACATGTCGGTCAACTGTACGGCAGGGGAAGAAGATATTTATCAGTTCAATGCTACGCTTTTAGATGGATCTGCCACTGTTGACTTCGGTGATTACAGGGGAAAGGTTAGAATTCCTAATACATATACCCAGGGTATAATATATATATATATATATATATATATATATATATATATATATATATATATATATATATATATATATATATATATATATATATATATATATATATATATATATATATATATATATATATATATATATATATATATATATATATATATATATATATATATATATATATATATATATATATATATATATATATATATATATATATATATATATATATATATATATATATATATATATATATATATATATTCAAGGTTTTAGCTATCTACAATGTGGCTACTTACTGAGGTATGAGCAACGACACGTATCACCAAATAAATGCACTTGCTTCTGAATTCGGTGGAGATGATTTTCTTATTCTTGGATTTCCTTGCAGTAACTTCCTATTGGTAAAGTATAAAACTATTATTATTATTATTATTATTATTATTATTATTATTATTATTATTATTATTATTATTATTATTATTATTATTATTATTTTATTAATAGTTCAAACTTTTATTTTTTTTTCTGAATAAACTGTTCGAATTGAATTGAATTGAATTGAATTATTATTATTATTATTATTATTATTATTATTATTATTATTATTATTATTATTATTATTATTATTATTATTATTATGATGATGGGGGTAGTAGCAGCTTAAATTTTAGTAGGTCTGTTAAAGGGTACTTCAGAGGATCTAAGAGTTGACCCAGAAGTTATTTTCATTCATTGTTTTGTAATACTGATAACTGATATTATGATAAAGTATTTTTTATTGAATAAAGTCATAATTATGCTGCGTTATTTATTATCATATAGGTTACATATTAAAATAAAATTTTGCAGTTTTTATCATTTCTTTTACGTTGTATTCGCTTGTGGTGTCGTATATTATATAAATGTATAAAGCCAATCTAATTAACTAACAATTATTTGAAGCCCTCAAAATATTACATAGGTAAAAATCCCATCTAAAAATAGGGTTTTCAGAGGGCAACACCTGACGGAATTTAGGCAAGCCACAACGCATTAAGTTTGGAGAGGGTGTTATCGATCCTGTTGCTTATTATTATTATTATTATTATTATTATTATTATTATTAGTAGTAGTAGTAGTAGTAGTAGTAGTAGTAGAGTTTAAAAATATAAATATTTTTTAAAGTGAATTTTGGTACTCATATTAAAATTATTATTATTGTTTTTAATTTAGCAAGAACCAGGAAATTCTTATGAGGAGATCGTGAACGGAGTCAAATACGTCCGTCCAGGAGGAGGTTTCGTCCCTAACTTGACGTACTTCGAGAAAATTGACGTCAATGGGGACAATGAACATCCGATATATACGTTCCTCAAGGTACAGTAAATTTTTTTTTTTTGCCTAAAAATAACCAAACCAATTATTTGGAGCTAAACTTGTATGAGAACCCTTCAGGATTGAGTTATAATTCATTATAGGGTACCTGAACTTTTAATTTTTAATGCTGAATTTTTAGTAAAATTTTTTTTTATCTGACTATTACCAACATAGCAAAAATAAAATTAAATCTTATATATATATATATATATATATATAATATATATATATATATATATATATATATATATATATATATATATATATATAATATATATATATATATATATATATATATATATATATATATATATATATATATATATATATATATATATATATATATATATATATATATATATAATATATATTATATATATATATATATATATATATATATATTAATTATTATTATTATTATTATTATTTTATTATTATTATTATTATTATTATTATTATTATTATTATTATTATTATTATTATTATTATATTATTATTTTTTTTTTTTTTTTTTTTTTTTTTTTTTTTTTTTTTTTTTTTTTTTTTTTTTTTTATTTTTATTATTATTATTATTATATTATTTATTATTTATTATTATTATTATTATTATTGTTATAATTATTATTAATTGTTACTGTTATTATTATTATTATTATTTAGGAACTCAATATCAGCTTTTGATTTAATAAAGGATCTACATTTGGATTCCAAATTTCTAAATAGCTATTTTTGAATATAGTTTAACTTCTTTAAAATTATTCTTGAGAACAATCTACAGCAGAAGTAGAAAGTATATTTATTATATTCTCCTGACGCGTTTCGTCTCTGCACTTGAGACATCTTCAGAGGAAGTTCTTTCAATAATGAATGAGTGTGATTTAAATTTAAAGCATGCATTTTGCAATTAATCAATTCAAATAATATTAAGTTTCATTGACAATTCATTAAATTTTATATTAATATCAGGTCTACGGTTCTTAATGTAAAATGCCTCCGCTATTTTCAATTTTTGCACTTCACACGACCTATATAATGCTATAGGTCGTGTGAAGTGCAAAAATTGAAAATAGCGGAGGCATTTTACATTAAGAACCGTAGACCTGATATTAATATAAAATTTAATGAATTGTCAATGAAACTTAATATTATTTGAATTGATTAATTGCAAAATGCATGCTTTAAATTTAAATCACACTCATTCATTATTGAAAGAACTTCCTCTGAAGATGTCTCAAGTGCAGAGACGAAACGCGTCAGGAGAATATAATAAATATACTTTCTACTTCTGCTGTAGATTGTTCTCAAGAATAATTTTAAAGAAGTTAAACTATATTCAAAAATAGCTATTTAGAAATTTGGAATCCAAATGTAGATCCTTTATTATTATTATTATTATTATTATTATTATTATTATTATTATTATTATTATTATTATTATTATTATTATTATTATTATTATTATTATTTTTATTATTAATATCATTATTTTTAAACTTTTTTTTATTCCTATTATTATTTTTTTTAAAGAAATTGGTTAAGTTAAGATTAGAATTTTAATGTACAGTATTATGAAACAAAAAGCTTCTAATATTTTTTCCATAGTAGAATATTTCTTTTAATAAGAACTGTTTATTTAATTTATATTATTTAATTTATTTAATTTATTTAATTTAATTTAATTTAATTTCAGTTTTGTATTATAATAAATATAGTATATGATTTTTGTTTGTCTGCTTTGTAACTGAAAAATGAAATAAATGAAAATTAAGATTTTATTATTATTATTTTTATTATTATTTTTATTATTATTATTATTATTATTATTATTATTATTATTATTATTATTATTATTATTATTATTGTGTGGTAAAGCATATAAATAAAGGCTAGAAAAATTAGCTAGTGTTAGTGACATTAAAAATAAAAATAAATAAATAAATAAATAAAAATACAAACCAAAGTTTAGATAATTTATAAAAATACCAATTCAAATGATTTTGATTTTTAAAGTTTTGAAGAAATGGAAAAAAATATATTAAAAGTAGTTTTAAAATTACTAATTTTCAATAATTCATTTCATTTTAATCGTCAGTTATTTCAATAGTTCAAAATAGATTTTTTTTTTTGTATAAGAAGTGATAAATGGGAGGAACGAAAAGTTAAAAAAAAAAATGAAATTCTTCAGAAGAAAGAAAAGATATTTGTAAACTTTGTATATTTCCTAATGAAATAGAAATTAAACTTCAAAATGATTGCCATTAGTAGTATACTACGCGACTTTGACAGGTGCCAGATTCGAAAAATCTGGCAACCTAAGCCAGAACGGGTTTTTGATATGCCATGCAAATCACTCAGCTCAAATTGACCTCACGCTTTTTCCTGACACCATTTTGGGGGGTTCAACCCATTGAAATTGGCCTCAAGTCTGGGGAAGGGGCCCCCGCGGGGCCCCGTGAACCCCCCAAAAATGGTATCAGGAAGTTGCCTGAGTTTGCAAAATCGCTGCGTTCACCTCACTTTCTTTCCTGACCATTTTCTTTGCGGTTCAGTCCACCTGAAATTTGTCTCGATCTTGGGGGTCTGGGGGTCCGTGGGCCCGCGTGGGTCCGTGAACCGACAAAGAAAATGTCAGGAAGGTCCCTGAGAATGCAGGATTGCACGCAAATGCAGAAAAGACCGTTAGGGACAGGTTGCCAGATTTTTCGAATCTGGCACCTGTCAAAGTCGCGTAGTATACTACTGCCATTTATTCCTTTTATGATTAAGAGTTCGTAGTTTTCCTCATGAAATGATCATATCTCTTGATTTTATTTTAATTTTTGAATAAATTGATTCCAAGACTTTGTTAGATTTCTTCCTGGATATTGCAATAAACAAAACATTATCCAAACAATGTTACAGCATTCTATAAAAACATGTGATTTATGTTTGCTAATTAGTTTTTTAAGTCTAAAGTCCTTGTCTTATTTTAAGTCCAACGTTTTAAAGACCTTTAAGAAGTCCTTTCATAATCACGATCCATAATCATAAATGGTATACCAAAATGACTGTTCAATCTTTCGTTTTTAAAATTGAAGGAAGATATAAAAATATCATTGGGGACTTTATATGTTTTTTTTCTCCTTTTTAGAATAGTTCAATAACATAATAATTATTGTATTTAGAAATAAAACAAGTACATTTTAAAATTTTTCTTAAAAGTATCAAATTACTCCCCTTAGTAGAGTAATTTAAGAATAATGAAATATCATATCTCTCCTGAAAATTACTTTGATTATCAAGATAAAATATATAATATCATCTTCGTGTTCAGTTTGTAATTCAAACTGATAAAGAGCAAATATTCTTTAGATCTCTCATCTGTAAAGAATATTCTCATAAGTTATTCCCGTTATCATTTTTGAAAGAGGAATAATCAAATGGTAGATCTGTTTCGGTTCCTTGTCTGGTTGACATGTTGTTTTCCTCCGTTTCTTCCCTTGAACATTTATGTTTCGATGTGATTTTATATGATTTATTGTAGTTGTTTAGATTTTTGCGGAAATAATTGTAACCGCTTCGCTGACCACTTAAAAAGGAAGCTCTTGATTATAGAACTAAGAAGCTTGCTTGCTCCCGTTTACTATACTTGCCCACTGAGTCACCTAAGAGGCAATACTATTATATTAAAATCTCGTTCTTACATATTTTATTGTAATTTGGATTTCCTCCTGTCCTTATATATATATATATATATATATATATATATATATATATATATATATATATATATATATATATATATATATATATATATATATATATATATATATATATATATATATATATATATATATATATATATATATATATATATATTAATATATATATATATATATATATATATATATATATATATATATATATATATATATATATATATATATATATATATATATATATATATATATATATATATATATATATATATATATATATATATATATATATATATATATATATATATATATATATATATATATATATATATATATATATATATATATATATATATATATATATATATATATATATATATATATATATATCTGAATTACTGAAAAGATAAAAAGTATATATATATTTACAGTATTGAAGCATTGCAAGGTTTTATCCAGGTACTTTTAACAGGGTTTTACAAGAGAGGTTTTACTGGTATTTACTAGGTTTGACCAAAAATGGTCACCCTGATATATATATATATATATATATATATATATATATATATATATATATATATATATATATATATATATATATATATATATATATATATATATATATATATATAATTTTCAGGCTTACTGCCCTTATACAGACTCAGTCTTTGAAGTATCAGAAAACCTATTCTATTCTCCTCAAAGAGTTAGTGATGTTCGATGGAATTGGGAAAAGTTTCTTATAACAAAGGAAGGAAAACCTTATAAAAGATACAACGCAAACACAATGGATCCAGCCTACTTAGAAGATGATATTGCTTATCTTTTGAGCCAATAAGATCAAAAAATTTGCGATGTTAATTTTGTAAAAATTCAAAATTTGGAATTTAGAATCGAAATTCAATTTGCATGTTTTAAAATATCACCTGTCAAACTGAAGTTATTCCTTATGATTGGTTTCAGAATTTAACTTTTCTTGGATTTTGTGAATTTCCAACTTTAAACCTGATAAGGAGAGTTGGTTAGGATATGTCTTTTAGAAAGAGCAAAAATTTGTGCATTTTATTTTGTTCTTAAATTGGCAGTTCAAGATATGTTTGCTTCTGAGATGAATTATTTGGGATAAATCTCTTGAAATTCATACATTATTGTAGAAAGAAATTATATTTGTTTTTAAAAATATTATTCTTTAACCTTGAAAACTCAATATTTTTGCTATTTCTGAGCGTTTTTGACCCATACTAGCCATTATCATTCTTCCAAATTATTACCTGAAAGCAAAATACCATTTTTCTTAACTCAAAAGGATAAAATTTTAATTTTTTATTACAAAAACTTGACCAAAATAATATTTTTTCCTATTTTCCTATTAATGTTTAGATTATTTTAATTTTTGAAATATTTCTCAAAAAATTTACAAAGCTGAAAACCAGTTTATTTCAATGAAATTAGCTTCAATGATATTAGTAGCAATTTCTTTTATGGCAAAAAATACATTTTTAAAAATAACTTTTGAGGAGGAAGGAATGTATAAATAAAAATATGACATAAAATTGAAGAATTAAAATAAATAAAATCAACAGATGTAATTTTTTTAAAAGAAATAATTGAAACGTTAAAACACTAAACCTGACGTAATTAATAAGAAATTAAATCATTTGACATACATGTGACAATAATATATTTTTAGATTCATTTCTTTTTTTTCATTAAGTTGCCTTCCAAACCTCTTTGTAGACTTTTTTTTTTTATATATAAACGAGAGTCGTTTCTGGGGAAGATGAAGAAATAGACAAGTTAAAGAGATTAGCTCCAGAACGTTTCATGAAATATTGACTGACCGACTTTTTAATGAATTAACATTTGACCGAAGAACATTTAGCTGAACGGACATTTGATTGATAATAGTCAAATTGTTAGTTAATTGGTTCATTGCTTTTATTGAGCTTTTAAGCCTTAAGCCACTTCACAAATCAAATCAGCGTTAATCGTCTTACCTAGACTGTCAACAAACAATATATATATGTATGTATATATATATATATATATATATATATATATATATATATATATATATATATATATATATATATATATATATATATATATATATATATATATATATATATAAATATATATATATATATATATATATAATATATATATATATATATATATATATATATATATATATATATATATATATATATATATATATATATATATATATATATATATATATATATATATATATATATATATATATATATATATATATATATATATATATATATATATATATATATATATATATATATATATATATATATATATATATATATATATATATATATATATATATATATATATATATATATATATATATATATATATATATATATATATATATATATATATATTTATATATATATATATATAGTAATATATGGAGAGAATATTTGTCTGGCAAGTAAACGTGCTAAGTTATTAAATATTAACAAGTTTTCATTAAAAAACAATATATCAATATTAAAAATTCGAAGAAAAGAATAAAATTGATTTATTTATTCTTATGTAATCATCGAAGTTAACAGTGGCGCTTTCACCAAGCAGTTTGCCATTTTCTAGAAGGATAAAACAAAAGCCATGAGCAGAAAATATCAATCAATCACTCACACCCGAGTTTTTCGTGTAGCTATAAAAATAAATCAATAAAGTTTATTAACTAAGCAGTCAGTTTGGGAGTTGAAAATTGAGCAGGTAGAATGAGAAAGGAAATTAACAAAATCGAAGAAAATATACCAGATATTAAACTTAAGATTAAAGTGTATCATTGAGATATATGAGGAGTATACCAGAATGAATTTCTTGCGAGCAATTTCTCAAAATCTTTCAATTCTAAACAATATACACTTCATTGTATACAATAAGTTTTATATTTTTTGTTTTTCAGTGGTCCTATTATAAATATTTTATAATTGCATTTTGCAAATGCTAAAGAATTTTATTTTAACTTCATATTATTCTTCAATAGTCCTTTTTATTTTTATATATTTGATTTTCATGTTCTAATAAATGTTTGTTCGGTAAAATTTCTTTCTGTTAAGTATCAGTGGGTCACCTGTCCGACCACGGAGGTGAGAGGGTGGTCTGAAGAACTTAGAGAAGAGAAGAAATAAAATAATAAGAGAAGGGTTTCAAATGAGAAGGTATTTCATGTGGGAATATCTACAAAACGAACAGGTATCTTTGAAAAGAGATCTGCAAACTGATGGTGGTTGTCAAAGGGGCCGAATTACCAACAGTTCTCCAGCTATAATTTCAGAACTTGAGGAAAGTCTTATTTGATCGTTAACATCGAAAGTAAGAGAGGAGTAAATATTTTTTGTAGCATTTAGGAGATTAGAAAAATCAAAGAATTTTGGATGATCTGTGCTTCCATTGACGACCATTGTTAATGTGTTATTAACGCATAAAAGAAATCATTTAAGTTAAGCTTTACTCCATTTTATTCTCATTAAATACACACAGCATTTCAAGGTTAAAATAAAAATTAAGCTAGTATGGTATGTGCTGATAATGGAAGTAGAGCTGAAATGATATGTTTCATTTTATAAGTTAAAAACTCATAGGTGATGATCTACAAAATAAACTGAATCTTTTTTTCAAAGAGTGCAGAGTTTCCACATGGGTAAACAGCTCAGAAGCATTTAGTAGTAGGTTGGTAATAAATTTTATGCAATATGGTAGAAAATTAGTAACAGTAGCAGTAATAAAATCAGTAACATTAACAAAAACGTGCATCTTCGTTGTGAATGAACATACCACATCTTCCATGCTCTCATAACTTTCATACTCCTTGAGTTTTCTATCAAGATTTTAAAAGCGTTTCCCTTTGACGACCATCGTGAATGGTTTCATTAACGCAGTAAAAGAACGCATCTCAGTGAAGCGTTACTCCTTCTTAAAGTTCATTTAATACGGCCCCGCATTTCAAGGTGATAATAAAAATTAAAACTATTATGCAATGTTCTAATAATGGAAGTAGAGTTGAAATGATATGGGGTATATTGCAAGTTAATAAAACATAAGGTGATGATCAACACAAATGAATTTGCAGTTTCTTTTTTAAGAGAGCAGAGTTTGCACAACAAGTAAATAACTCGGAACGAATTTAGTAGCAGATTAGCAAGAATTATTAAGTAATGTCGTAGAAAATATGAAGATTTAAATCAGAAATAATAAGAACATGCATCGTCGTTGTGAACGACCTCACACATTCTCCATTCTCTCATAGCTCTCATATGCCTTAGTTTCTATTAAGAACAAGAAAAGAAACCTGGAAAAAGTGATGTGAACTTCAACGAAGTGAAAATTACAATTTAAAAAAATGAATGCTTGTAGAAGTTAATAAAGAAGAAATAAGAACAAATAAAACTTTCAACAGATCAACTCTTTTGTTCTTATCACCACTTATCGAACCACGAGAGATAATAGGAAAAATAATTAATGCTTCAGTAATCCCGTCCTCATCGACATTCTACATGCACTCTTTGTGCAAGATTGGAAAGCATTATCTGCATTGTCTTGTGTAAGATATTGTTCTATGAAACAGTACACTGTATGATTTCCTTGTCATTTGCGAAAGACCAAAGCTATATAAAAAGGAATATAAGGTATTGTTAGAGGTGAACAGTATTTCTAAAATAAAAAGATTTCTGAAACGGACGCTTTTATACAGCA
>SEYY01020000.1:97500-112500 GCA_009176605.1 Armadillidium nasatum
TATATATATATATATATATATATATATATATATATACCTCCATCTCTCTACTCGACACAATCTTCCACACATCTATGGTATCTTTTTCGAAAACACACAACTAAAACCTTCATCTGTTCTTAATATTCTTGGTGTTTTTTTTCTCATGATCTTTCTTGGAAAGATCACATTATTTCTGTTTTTAAACAAGATTCTAAGAGGTTGGGAGTTCTGAGGCTCCTTCAGAATTTCTTCACCCCACTCTAGTTGCTTGCTCTCTATAGGGGTGCTGTCAGTTCCTGTTTGGAGGGTTTCACACATCTGGGGTAGTTCCACTCACACAGATCTTCTTGAGAAGGTGGAGTCTAGGGCTTTCCGTCTCATCAACTCTCCCGTTCTCTCTGACTCTCTCAAATCTCTTTCTGCCCTTTGAATTGCTGCGTCACTTTCTCTATACTATCGCTATTAAAACCTTCCTCCTTCTTCACATGTTTCCTACAATATTTACAAACGCTTACACTTACATTACCTATTAAATTAATAAAAAATGGCAAAACATAAATCTGCCTCGGAGAATCCCAGAGGGGTGGATTAAAAATATAGCGCCTCATCCACTCCTTCCCCCATCACCACTTGGGAGTTGGTGGCCTCCGGTGATGGGGTTGGCGCCACCAAGACCTCTAAGCCGACTTGCCCTAGTGCACGGTCTTCGTTTTTTCATTAATTTCTGCAACATTCGCGGTCTTTTTTCTAATCTCCACTTTGTCGAACACCACCTCTCTTCTTCTAGACCTCATCTCTTGTTACTTAACTGAAACTCAGGTGTCTGAGTGCTCTGACAGCAAACCCTTCTCTGTTTCCTCCTACTGTCTCTATCCTCAATTTTCAGCCAAAGGCGGATGTTGCGCATATGTGCGCAACGATGTTCTCTTGTTCTCGTGTCTCTAATTTGGAGTCTTCTGAATTCTCTACTTTATGGCTTAAACTTTCTTGCAACTCTACAACTAAATTCATTTGTTCTGTCTACTTATCTCCTAACTTCTACAGACTATCCAAAATTCTTCGACTATCTTAACTCCAAAATAGAACACATTCTTTCTTCTTCTCCTTTCTCCGAAATCATCATTTTAGGTGATTTCAATGTTCACCACCGCCAATGGCTTTCATCTAGTTCTCATGATCCAGCTGGTGAACTCGCCTTCCAATTTTCTATCCAGAACAACCTTGAGCAGTTGGTGCATCTCCCTACCCGTATCCCTGACCGTCTTGGTGATGAACCCAACATTCTAGACCTTTTTCTAACTTCTAATCCTTTTCCTTATACTGTTAAACTCTTTCCTCCTCTGGGTTCATCCGATCATCTTCTTATCTCCGTATCTTGTCCTGTCTCTTCAAGTCTTCCGCAAGAACGGCCCCCGCCCTCGGCGAGGAGACGTTTCTGGCATTTCGGTGCCACTAACTGGTCTGACTTGCGGTCGTACTTTTCTGATTTTCCATGGAATGATTACTATTTCCGTGGGAGGGTCCCTCGGAGTGTGCAGAGCGCAAAACTGAGGTGATTCTCTCCAGAAACTCACGCAACTTATATTTCATCCCGGAATCGTGCAAAATCTATTCTTCGAAATACCTAAAAACTCTTTTCTCCGTCGCAAATGCAATAATCTTTCTGGCTCCTCTTCCTCTCGCCCTTTCTGGCATTTTGCAAAAAATGTCAACTCTAACTTTGCTTCTTCCTCTTTCCCTCCTCTAGTATCTTCTGACGGTTCAACTGCCGTTTTGCCTTCCTCTAAAGCTGAACTCTTTGCTCAAACTTTTGAACCTAATTCAACCTTAGACGATTCCGGAGCTGTTCCTACTCCTTCAACCCCCTCAAACTCATTTATGCCTAAAATTGTAATTTCTTCTAAAGACGTCACTTTCTGCTCTCTCTGAGCTTAACACTAAGAAGGCGTACGGTCCTGATGGTATCCTCCTGTGGTTCTCAAAACTTGTGCTTCCGAGCTTGCACCCTGCCTTGGTAAACTATTTCGTCTATGTCTTTCTACTTCAACCTTCCCTTCTTGCTGGAAACGTGCGCTCATTCAACCTGTGCCGAAGAAGGGGGACCCCTCTCAACCCTCTAACTATCGTCCAATTTCTTTAACCTCCGTTCTTTCTAAAGTTTTCGAATCTATCCTTAACAGGAAGATTTGGAAACATCTCAATTCTTCTAATCTTATCTCTGATCGCCAGTATGGCTTTCGTAAGAAACGCTCTACTGGTGATCTTCTTTCCCTTCTCTCTGACTCTTGGTCCTCCGCTCTTCGGCATTTCGGTGAATCTTTTGCTGTGGCGCTGGACATATCGAAAGCTTTCGATAGAGTCTGGCACAAAGCTTTGATTTCCAAACTTCCCTCTTTCGGTATCTATCCTTCTCTCTGTGACCTTCTCTCTGATTTCCTTTCTGGTCGTTCTATAGCAGCTGTTGTAGACGGCCACCGTTCATCCTATTAAATCTATTAATGTGGTGTTCCTCAAGGATCTGTCCTATCCCCAACACTTTTTCTGCTTTTCATTAATGACCTTCTCTCTATTACTTCATCTCCTATCCACTCCTATGCTGATGACTCCACCCTTCATTACTCTCATTTTCATTTTGAAAGACGCCCCTCCCAACAACAGTTAATAGAGGCAAGGAGGGTGCCTTGGAGCAACTAACCTCTGATCTATCTCTCATTTCAAATTGGGGCAGAGAAAACATGGTCGTTTTCAATGCCTCAAAAACTCAATTCCTCCATCTCTCTACTCGACACAATCTTCCACACAACTATGATATCTTCTTCGAAAACACACAACTCAAACCTTCATCTCTCCTTAATATTCTCGGTGTTTCTTTTTCTCGTGATCTTTCTTGGAAAGATCACATTACTTCTCTTTCTAAACAAGCTTCTAAGAGGTTGGGTGTTCTGAGGCGCCTTCAGTAATTTCTTCACACCACCCCAGTTGCTTGCTCTGTATAGGGGTGTTGTTCGCCCCTGTATGGAGTATGCGTCACACATCTGGGGTGGTTCCACTCACAGCTCTCCTTGAAAAGGTGGAGTCTAGAGGCTTTTCGTCTTATCAACTCTCCTGCTCTCACTAATTCTCTCCAATCTCTTTCTGCCCGTCGAAATGTTGCGTCACTCTCTCTATACTATCGCTATTACAATGGACACTGCTCTTCTGAACTCTCTCGTCGCATACCTCCTCCATTGAGAAGGGCTCGTGCGACTCGTCTTTCTACACAGTTTCATCCTTTCTCTGTCCAACTCTCTGACCCCAGACTTAACCGCTATGCTCAATCTTACATGTACTCTACTGGTAAAGTCTGGAACACACTTCCTTCATCTATTTTCCCAACTTCCTATGACTTAGCAGCACCTTTCAAACGCCGTGTATCAGGTCATGTCGGCCTTTAATTTGACCATGTTCCGGACTTTTCCCCTAACTCTGGTGGAACATTAGTAGGCCTCTGGCCTTTGCCCACCAGAGGTGAAATAAAAAAAATATATATATATATATATATATATATATATATATATATATATATATATATATATATATATATATATATATATATATATATATATATATATATATATATATATATATGAAGAATAGTTCTTCGCATGGTTATAGAGGCTTGGAACCCTTTATAACTAGTTTTTCTTTCTTCCCATGTACGGTTGCAGGAATATGAAAAATTTCTGCAGCCGACACCACCTGCATCATGTGGATATGATGTAGAGTATAAAAAAAATATATATATATATATATATATATATATATATATATATATATATATATATATATATATATATATATATATATATATATATATATATATATATATATATATATATGAAATTTCCAGGCTCAATGCCCTTATACGGATACAACCTATAGATCAGATTTACTTTATTATTCTCCTCAAAAAGTTAGTGATGTTCGATGGAATTGGGAGAAGTTTCTTATTACAAAAGACGGAAAGCCTTATAAGAGGTACAACTCAAATACAATGGATGCATCATATTTAGAAGATGATATTGCTTATCTCTTTGAGCCAATAAGATCAAAAATTTGTAATGCAAATTTTGACAAAATTCAAAATATAGAATTTAGAATCGAAATTCAATTTGCATGTTTTAAAATATCACCTGTCAAACTGAAGTTATTCCTTATGATTGGTTTCAGAATTTAACTTATCTTGGATTTTGTGAATTTCCAACTATAAACCTGATAAGGAGAGTTGGTTAGGATATGTCCTTTTAGAAAGAGCAAAAATTTGTGCATTTTATTTTGTTCTTAAATTGGCAGTTCAAGATATGTTTGCTTCTGAGATGAATTATTTCGGATGAATGTTTCAGAGTCCATTCATTTACAACGAATAAATAATATTTCGCTTCTAATCATAATGCTTTTTAACCTTAATACTCAATACCTCAGCCTGTTTCTTGGCTTCTTGGCTAGCCACTGTCATTCTTTGAAAATATTACACGAAAATAAAATTTTATTTTTCTTTTTAAAACTAAAAGGATAAAGTCTTATTTTTTAATTTCAATACCTGAATAAAGGAATTTTTTCCTATTTTTATACTAACATTTTTAAATATTTTGATACTTCAAATATTTTTCAATAAATTTCGCCAAATTAAAAGTCTGTTAGTATTAATGAAATATATATATATATATATATATATATATATATATATATATATATATATATATATATATATATATATATATATATATATATATATATATATATATATATATATATATATATATATATATATATATATATATATATATATAATATATATATATATATATATATATATATATATATATATATATATATATATATATATATATATATATATATATATATATATATATATATATATATATATATATATATATATATATATATATATATATATATATATATATATATATATATATATATATATATATATATATATAAATATCGAAGGAAGAACGTCAAATCTATTTATGATTGCATTTTCTGAGCAGGAAAAAAAACTTATTAAAAAGATTCGATTTAATCCTGGAACAAAATAAACCAAAACGATTAGTAACAAATTATCTTTTAAGCACAATCGTTGAAAACTGTTAAATAGTAAACCTGCATTAATTAATAATAATAATAATAATAAAAAAATTAAATAATTTGCTAAACATTTCGCAACGGTACGATTTTAGATTTATTTCTTATAAACTTTATTTTTGTAGGTCAAGTGTGAAAAATTTTTTTTTTCCTATTTATCGATGTTAAGCAAGATACGATGGAAAGGTGGTCGGTTGATCTTTAAAAAAAAAAAAAAAAAAAAAAAAAAAAAAAAAAAAAAAAAAAAAATTTAAGAAAAGGTCTCCAATGTTTGGTTCATTTTCAAAACTACCAAACATATGTGAAGGGAATGTACTAACTGATTGAGGTTGGTAAAGTAAGTTAAATTCCGCCAATTCTCCAGCTGTATTTTCAGAACTGGAAGAAAAAAAATTTCTGTCGTCAATAAAAAGTGATTTTAGGGAAAGGAAAAGTTGAGAATTTTTTTTTTTTTTTTATTTTTTTATTTTTTATTTTTTTTTTTTTTTATTTTTTAAAAGTATTTTGGAGTTAAAAAATCAAAGAAATTAGGAGAGTGAGGAGACCATAAAAAGTTTATAGTTTTTAATGTTATTTGCACATAAAATAAAACATTTCATTTAAGAATTATTCCGTTTTAAGCTCAAACCATACCCATACCCAAAGTACCAAAGTGAAAATAGTGACAATAAGCACTGACTTAAAATTGAAGTTAATGTTATATGGTTTGTGCAATATTACTCGTTAATAACACAAAACATATGATAGACAATATAAACTGAATAATTCTTTTAAGAGTACAAAGTCTGAAGATAGATTAAAAGCTCGAAAAATTAGTTGCAGAGCGATAAGAAAACGTAAGCAATATGGTAGAAAATTTGAAAGACTAAATCATAAAACATGTAAGCATATAAACATGTGTCGCCGTTGTGGATAAACTCCCAAATCTTTTTTAAATTAAAATTTAGGATATAAAACCCTTAGTAGTGCTTTCGGACGGAGCTCGCAAGTAGTAGTGGTCCAATTTCAATGGGTTGAACCTCCCAAAATGGTGTCAGGAAAGAGCGTGAGGTCAATTTGAGAGGAGTGATTTGCATTGCAAATCAAAATCCCGTTTGGCTTAGGTTGCCAGATTTTTCGAATCTGGCACCGGCCGAAAGTGATACATATACTACTCTCGCAATCACCTGAGTTTCGGTTAATTAAGAACGATAAGAGTAGCTAGAGAAAATAATATAAAGCTCAACGAAATGAATATAATAATTAAAAAGCACGAACAGTATAGAAATTGATTAAAAAATAAGAACAAAGAAGACTGTACAAAGGATGGCTTTTAGCCCTCACTTATCGAACCACCAGAGATAATGAGAAAATAATAATGTATACTAAATCTTAGTCGTTACAGCCATATCTGTATGCCCACTATGTGCAAGCTCGTAAACAAGCTCGAGTGACACCCTGTAGAAGAGAGGCTAGAGATTTCCGAAACGTTATGTATGAACTGGAGTGTAAAAAACTATTCCAACCTAACATAATATTTCATCCTTTTAATAAAGTGACAAATAAAGTTCTACCTTAGCACACGCCATTTACACACAAATATATATATATATATATATATATATATATATATATATATATATATATATATATATATATATATATATATATATATATATATATATATATATATATATATATATATATATATATATATATATATATATATATATATATATATATATATATATATATATATATATATATATATATATATATATATATATATATATATATATATATATATATATATATATATATATATATATATATATATATATATATATATATATATATATATAGTATATATATATATATATATATATATATATATATATATATATATATATATATATATATATATATATATATATATATATATATATATATATATATATATATATATATATATATATATATATATATATATATATATCTCGCTTATCGTTCATAATAAGTCTTTTGAAATAATACGTTATATAATATGGACGTTGTTCAAGAACCTTATTACATTCATAGGAAAATAATATTGCATATTTTGGGAAGCTTGTAATGTCTAAATATAACATGTGTTGTTATACCGAAAATGTTTAATTAGAAGCATGGAGGATTAAAATCCAGAATTGACATCAAGTACAAAAAAGTAAACGTTTACATTGCCTATTAAATAATAATAATAATAATAATAATAATAATAATAATAATAATAATAATAATAATAATAATAATAATAATAATAATAATAATAATAATAATATAATAATAATAATAATAATAATAATAATAATAATAATAATAATAATAATAATAATAATAATAATAATAATAATAATAATAATGATAATAATAATAACAATAATAATGATAATAATAATAATAATAATAATAATAATAATAATAATAATAAATAATAATAATAATAAAATAATAATAATAATAATAATAATAATAATAATAATAATAATAATAATAATAATAATAATAATAATAATAATAATAATAATAATAATAATAATAATAATAATAATAATAATAATAATAATAATAATAATAATAATAATAATAATAATAATAATAATAATAATAATAATAATAATAATAATAATAACGATAATGATAATAATAATAATAATAATAATTTTGCTTGTCACTATATTGTATAATTTTATCAGCTGGTCTTTCTCAAACATTATCAGCTATGAAACGAATTATTAGTATAAAAAGGATAAAAACTTTTTGTTATAATAGAGAAGACATTGGATTACATTGAGGATGATTCGAAGCATTCTTTTGTTGGGAACCCTCGTGGGTCTTAGCATGGGTGAGATTTACTATACGGTCAACTGTACTGGAAGTGAAGATATTTATCAGTACAATGCCACTCTTCTAGATGGATCTGCCACTATTAACTTCGGTGATTACAGGGGAAAGGTTAGAATCATTTGGTATTTCTTTCAAATTTTGGGTACTAAAAAGAAAGGTACTTATTAATGTTTAGCAATTTTACCCATTCAATATTTAACTAAACTTTTAGTTATTAAAATTTAAAATTAAAATTAAATTAAATTATATCAAAATTAAACTGGCATTTTTTCTCTCAGATTCAGTAAGTAGGATGAACAATCTCAATCATAATGCACAGTTAATATATATATATATATATATATATATATATATATATATATATATATATATATATATATATATATATATATATATATATATATATATATATATATATATATATATATATATACAGTGGCGGCTCGTCTATATGGGCTCCAGGGCTGCAGCCCCTCCAAATTAAAAATACCAGGCGTAAGATGTTGAGTAAATATGAAATTTTTGTCAGAGAAAAGTGATTTAAATTCATTTTTTTAACAACTTAATACATAAAAAGTATAAATCAATAAAGAAAATAACAAGTAAATGCATTTTGAAACTGCAAATTTATTGTACGATATTTTTTTCACACATTAAAATTAAATAAAGAATGGGCTGTAAAATTTCAGTCCCACACATAGGCCAAATTATTATTCTTAAAAAATAAGACAAATCTGGCAACTTATGAAAAAACAGAATGAAAAATTCCTATAGCAGTTATTTTCAAGTTGCTAGTTTTGTCATAAAAAGACAGATCTTAAAGATAGTAAACAAACTAAAGCAGTTTTACATCGTACCGAATTGCAGGAGACTGTGCTTTTTTTCTTCCTTGTGGAAAAAAAATTACAGGTTTTATTATATGTGTTTTGTTTCTTGTTATATATATATATATATATATATATATATATATATATATATATATATATATATATATATATATATATATATATATATATATATATATATAGAGAGAGAGAGAGAGAGAGAGAGAGAGAGAGAGAGAGAGAGAGAGAGAGAGAGAGAGAGAGAGAGAGAGAGAGAGAGACAGAGAGAGAGAGAGGCCAGACTGCACTTTAGCATCCTTAAATATTTAAAAAATTACTAAACCTACGTTAAAAAGGATAACATTTCTGGAATATTTGAAGAAAGTTTATAAAGGAAATTTGGGGAATGAAAAAAAAAACATAATAATTTTATTATCTACGTAACTTATATTTTTTAAATAAGTCTTATATTTTTTAAATAAGTCTTATATTTTTTAAATATATATACACGAGTATATATCGATAGAAGGGTGCTTGAGACTTCTACTGAACCACTCGGAGTAAAGCTGTGGTGCTCCAGAGCATCAGGAGTAGCCAAACAAAGTCAAGCAACGGCAACAGGGGCTCAAAAATTGCTGCAACCAAATTAGCAATAATAAGAGAGTAAAATTTCATTCACGGCAGTAATCGAACCCACGGACATCAGCGTCGCCTTTAGATAATGTATAGAAGGCTCTATCACTGCTGAATTCTTCCTCTCCAAAAAGAAGGCATCTTATAACAGACTACAGGCTCTATAATTCTATAATTCTCTCTAACAGCGACCTTCCCATCTTATACTGGAAAGTGGAAACATGCGTTCATTCAGCCTGTGCTGAAAAGGGGAATCTTCAACCCTCAAATTATCGTCCTATTGCTTTAACCTTCTTTGTTTATAAATTTTTCGAATCTATAACAAACAGGAAGATTTGGAAATATCTCTATTCTTCTAATCTTATCCTTGATCTCCAATATGGCCTTCGAAAGGAACGCTTTTCAGGTGAACTTTCTCTTCTCTATTACTTCTAGAATCTCTGACATTCGAAATTTAGGTGATTCATATGCTGTGACGTTAGACACTAGATGATAGATCCTGCCACAAAACTTTAATTTCTAAATTACCCTCTTTCGGAATCAATCTTTCTCTCTGTAGCCTTCTCACTGATTTTCTTACCAGTGATTCTGTATATAGCAACTTTTGTAGGCACCGTTGTAGCTCGGAAACCATTCATCTTTTAATTCTATTAGTAGTGATGTTCCTAAAACTTCTTACCTATCAGTAACTCTTTCCAACTTTCCATTAATGACCTTCTCTCTATTACTTCATTACCTATCCACTCTTATGCTGACGAATCAACTATTACAAACTCCTTTCATTTTAAAAGAAGTCTCACACCAACAGCAACCAATTCATACTATCCTTAGAGCAATCTGATCAAAATAATCTTCCATGCGACTATATGTTCTTGAAAACAAACAACTAAAATTTTAAAATTCTTGATATTACTTTTTCTCGTGATCTTTCTTGATATTGTCACATTATTTCTCTTTTTAAAAATCCTTCTAAGAGGTTTGGTGCTCTGAGGAGTCTTCAGAATTTCTTCACGCCACTACAATTGCTTGCTCTTTTTAAAGTCCTGTATGGAGTATTTGAATCACAATTATAGAGTACTTCCAAGTACACATCTCTCCTTAAAAAGATGGTGTCAAGGACTTTTTCTTTTATCAGATGTTTCGACCTTACTAATTCTTTCTTCAATCTCTTTCTGTCAGTGGAATTGTTGCTTCAGTTTCTCTATACTATTGCCATTACAATGGGCTCTGCTCTTCTTAACTCTCAAGTTGCATACATTTTCTACTGAGAAGAGTTTTGACAATTCACCTTTCTACAAAGTCTCATCTTTTCTCTTTCCTTTTCTTTAATCCTAAACTTAACAGCTTTGCTCAGTCGTACATGCATTCACTAGCAAAGTCTGGAACACCTCCTTTTAATTATTTTCCAACTTTCTTTGACTTGCACACTTTTAAACCCTAAGTATTGGACACATCAATCTTTAGTTTGACCTTGGTTCATGAATTTTCTAAAACTCTTGAGGAATTTGATGGCCATTCAATTCGTGCCCAGCAAAAGAGGCATAATAATTTTTTAAGATTCTTCAAGAGAGGTGTCCTGCTTATCGAAGGTCTTAAAGCCACGAATTAGACATTACGGAGTTCTGAAATGGTCACTGCAGTAAACAAAAGTAGAGACATTGTCAAGAATTCTCTTTGAACCCATGTTCAAATATCGTTTTCAATACCTACTGTATTAAAAAAATGAATTTATTCGCAAATTTTAAGGTATTAATATTTTACCAGTTTCTGATAATTAACAGATTTTAAATAATATACCAACACACATATATATATATATATATAAATATATATATATATATATAATATATATATATATATATATATATATATATATATATATATATATATATATATATATATATATATATATATATATATATATATATATATATATATATATATATATATATATATATATATATCTCTTTTTCAAGGTTTTCGTAATTTACAATGTTGCTTCATTTTGTGGTCTGACCAACGACACATATCATCAAATAAATTATCTCGCTTCAAAATTCGCTGAAGACGATTTTCATATTATTGGATTCCCATGCGATAACTTCGGACAAGTAAATTACCTTATTATTATTATTATTATTATTATTATTATTATTATTATTATTATTATTATTATTATTATTATTATTATTATTACTATTATTATTATTATTATTTTAATTAGTTTTATTATTATTATTATTATTATTATTATTATTATTATTATTATTATTATTATTATTATTATTATTATTATTATTATTATTATTATTATTATTATTATTATTATTATTATTATTATTATTATTATTATTACTTATATTATTGATCTTACTATTATTGATATTAAAGGTAATAATGTTATTACTATTTTCATCATTATTAATTTTATAAGATAATTGTATTAATTAGCATGATCTTTATCCCCCATTTTGTTATATGCACCATATTAGTATTTACTTTTAATAATAAATTTAAATAATTTATTTAAACTACTAAACCTTGGGGCTCAATGGAAACCATTTTTCTGAGAACTACACAGTCACTTCATTACTATTACCATTGTTGTTATTATTGTATTATTATTGTATTATTGTCGTTATTAATATTAGTATTAGTATAATTAGTAGAACAGGACCTACTACATATTGTAAATTACAGTGTACCTTCAATGAATAAAAAATTTTGAATTTGAATTTGAATTATTATTATTATTATTATTATTATTATTATTATTATTATTATTATTATTATTATAGTAGTAGTAGTAGTAGTAGTAGTATAGTAGTAGTAGTAGTAGTAGAAGTAGTAGTAGTAGTAGTATTTATTTTTATTTATTTTTTTTTTATTTATTTATTTATTTATTTATTTAGGACGAACCAGGAGAATCATACGACGAGATTATAAATTCAGTCAAATACGTTCGTCCAGGTGGAGGTTTCGTCGCTAACATGACGTACTTCGAGAAAATTGACGTAAATGGTGATAATGAACACACGGTTTACACTTACCTCAAGGTACAGATGAATTTTCATTATTATTATTATTATTATTATTATTATTATTATTATTATTATTATTATTATTATTATTATTATTATTATTATTATTATTATTATTATTATTATTATTATTATTATTATCATTATTATTATTATTATTATTATTATTATTATATTATTATTATTTATTATTATTATTATTATTATATTATTATTATTATTATTATTATTATTATTATTATTATTATTATTATTATTATTATTATTATTATTATTATTATTATTATTCTGGCAGCTTAATTCTGACCCATAAAGCTGTTTTCGCCTCTGCTCACTAATATTAAAATTAAGATTCTGAGTACAAGGTTGAAAAATGATGGATAGGATACTCTGAATCCAATTTGATGAGGAAATTACTGAAAATGGGTTGAGAATTTGCAAGCTAGTTTAAATTTTGCTTATATAATAACTTCAGTCTTTTCATACGTCAGGAGAAACATTACAGGTTAAGCATAAACTGAAAGTTTCAAACGAAGACAAAATTATGATCCTATTTTCAATAATTTCTTTAAAAGATAATCATAAAATAATTTATCAGAAATTAACTACTATAATGAAAGCTTAATTAAGCTGAGAAAATTGAACATTTGGAAAAGCAAAATCTTGCTTTAAGAATTGAGGACTGCATTGGATTAATACGTAAGTAATAAATTATGCTTCATAATCATGAAATCAAACTCAAAGGACAGTAAACTTCAATTGCCTTTACCTAATTTTGAATTGAAAGAGTGAAAGAAACAGTTGAAACTTTCTTCTTTAGAGTAAAGGAAATATAGAGAAGATGAAAATAGATAAATTTGGAAGGAAGTACAAGATGAAGCTAGTTTTTCTTAACAAGACATGTTCAAAAAAAAAGCAAGATGCTTTGAAAATTTTAAACGAAACAAACTGATGAATGTTTTTTTGTAAATTAATTTTTATATCGTTATAGTGCGGAACTATTATTCAATTTGAAGCATACAGTAGTAGGGTATGGATTTCGTCGGCCGGAAGTGACGTCGAAATCATACCTTCTTTCCCTCTCTCACAGGCGGTCTTGACTTTCCGAAGGGAAGGTGTTTGACCTTTTTTTGACCGTGGGAATTTTTTTTTTTAAGTAAATTAGAATAAATAAAATTACTTAGAAATAAACAATAATAAATATTTTTTTAAACATAATAAAAATATTTAAAAATAAATAAGTAAATAATATTTTAAAATAATAAAAGATAAAAATGAAAAATAAAATAAAATAATCAATACGGACGATATATATATATATATATATATATATATATATATATATATATATATATATATATATATATATATATATATATATATATATATATATATATATATATATATATATATATATATATATATATATATATATATATATATATATATATATATATATATATATATATATATATATATATATATATATATATATATATATATATATATATATATATATATATATACGAAAAGAAATAATATGTTCCTACTTGTGGAATCTTACTCTCTGCTTTAAAATTAATAAGGGGACCATCCAAGCGTAGGGTCATCCTTTTAGAGGGGGGGACAAATTATTAGTAAAATTTTCCTTTTTTCATCAGTTTTATAGTAGAATCTATGCCGATTCCAAATCTGTAATCAGTTTTTTAAAATTCCAAGAGGTTCCTGAGAAAAAGACTTTTAAAGTGACACATGTCGAATGACCTTGAAAATGTTAAATGGGCGTATGCTATGCACTTATTTTAGGGTGTTGAGTTTTTGAAATTTGTTTTGAAACATTTTAATAGCAAATTTTCTGCTGATTCCAAATATGTAATTAGTTTTGCATATTTCCAAACGGTTGCCGAGATATGACCACTAAAAAAATCTCAAATGGGGCGAGCCCCATTAATAGAGACTCCAACTTTTGGGGGTAAATATTATTATTTTTTTCAGCAATTTTATAGTAAAATCTATGCTGATTCCAAATCTGTATTCAGTTTTTCATAATTCCGAGCGGTTCCTGAGAAAAAGACTTTTCAAGTGACACCTTTCAACGATATTGAAAATGTCGGTAAATTTCCCCCAAAGAGAAAATTTTTATCTTTTAAATTTTTACATTTTTTTAAACATATTCTTATAGCAAATGTCCTCCTGATTCCAAATATGTAATTAGTTTTTCATAACTCCAAATGGTTGCTGGGATATGACCAGTCAAACAAAGAACGTAATTTTACGTATTTACGTTTTTACGTTTATGTTATTTTCTCGCAATATCACTTTTTAGAGAAAAAAATTTGCCAAAAAAAAAGTTTCCCATAGATTTTTTTCAAATTTTCTGTGTGAACTAGAAACACTTCGCGGGAAGTACAAACGAAGTTTGAACTAGGAAATAACTTCGGAAGTATCAAAACAAAGGTGAAAGTGGTACTTTTTTTGAAAAAAAAAAAAAAATTTTCACATGACTTTAGGCG
>SEYY01020000.1:117500-125000 GCA_009176605.1 Armadillidium nasatum
TTTGATTTTTAAACTTCCCTCTTTCGGTATTTATCCTTCTCTCTGTGATCTTCTCTCTAATTTCCTTTCCGGTCGTTCTATAGCAGCTGTTATAGACGGCCAACGTTCTTCGTTTAAATCTATTAATAGTGGTGTTCCTCAGGGTTCTGTCCTATCCCCAACACTTTTTTACTTTTCATTAATGACCTTCACTCTATTACCTCATCTCCTATCCACTCCTATGCTGATGACTCCACCCTTCATTATTCCTTCCAGTTTGAATAACGTTCCACCCAACAGCAGTTGATAGACTCGAGAAGGGTAGCCTTGGAGCAACTAACCTCTGATCTTTCACTAATTTCAAATTGGGGCAGAGAAAACATGGTTGTTGTCAATGCCTCAAAAATTCAATTCCTTCATCTCTCTACTCGAAACAACTATGATATCTTCTTCGAAAACACACAACTCAAGCCTTCATCTGTTCTTAATATTCTTGGTGTTTCTTTTTCTCGTGATCTTTCTTGGAAAGATCACATTACCTCTCTTTCTAAACAAGCTTCTTAGAGGTTGGGTGTTCTGAGGCGCCTTCAGAATTACTTCACGCCACCCCAGTTGCTTGCTCTGCATAGGGGTGCTGTTTGCCTCTGTAGGAGTACGCTTCGCACATCTGGGGTGGTTCCAAACACACACAGCTCTCCTAGAGAGGGTAGAGTCTAGGACATTTCGTCTCATCAACTCTCCTGCTCTTACAAACTCTCTTCAATCTCTTTCTGCCCGTTGAATTGTTGCGTCACTATCTCTTTACTATCGCTATTACAACAGACACTGCTCTTCTGAACTCTCTCGTCGCATACCTCCTCCATTGAGAAGAGCTCGTGAGACACCCTTTCTACCCAGTCTCATCCTTTCTCTGTCTAACTCTCCAACCCCAGACTTAACCGCTATGCTCAATCTTACATTTATTCTACTGGTAAAGTCTGGAACACACTCCCTTCATCTGTATTTGAAATAATACGTTATATAATGGACGTTGTTTAAGAGCCTTATTATATTCATAGGAAAATTATATTGGATATTTTGGGAAGCTTCTAATGTCTAAATATAACATGTGTTGTTATACGGTAAATGTTTAATTAGAAGCATGGAGGATTAAAATCCAGAATTGACATCAAGTACAAAAAAATAAACGTTTACATTGCCTATTAAATAATAATAATAATAATAATAATAACAATAATAATAATAATAATAATAATAATAATAATAATAATAATAATAATAATAATAATAATAATGATAATGATAATAATAATAATAATAATAATAATAATAATAATAATAATAATAATAATAATAATAATAATAATAATAATAATAATAATAATAATAATTAATAATAATAATAATAATAATAATAAAATAATAAATTAATATAATAATAATAATAATAATAATAATAATAATAATAATAATAATAATAATAATAATAATAATAATAATAATAATAATTAATAATAATAATAATAATAATAATAATAATAATAATAATAATAATAATAATAATAATAATAATAATAATAATAATAATAATAATAATAATAATAACGATAATGATAATAATAATAATAATAATAATAATTTTGCTTGTCGCTATATTGTATAATTTTATCAGCTGCTCTTTCTCAAGCATTATCAGCTATGACATGAATTATTAGTATAAAAAGGATAAAAAACTTTTTGTTATAATAGAGAAGACATTGGATTACATTGAGGATGATTCGAAGCATTCTTTTGTTGGGAACCCTCGTGGGTCTTAGCATGGGTGAGATTTACTATACGGTCAACTGTACTGGAAGTGAAGATATTTATCAGTACAATGCCACTCTTCTAGATGGATCTGCCACTATTAACTTCGGTGATTACAGGGGAAAGGTTAGAATCATTTGGTATTTCTTTCAAATTTTGGGTATTAAAAAGATAGGTACTTTATTAATGTTTAGTAATTTTACCCATTCAATATTTAACTAAACTTTTAGTTATTAAAATTTAAAATTAAAATTAAATTAAATTATATCAAAATTAAACTGGCATTTTTTTCTCTCAGATTCAGTAAGTCGGATGAACAATCTCAATCATAATGCACAGTTAATATATATATATATATATATATATATATATATATATATATATATATATATATATATATATATATATATATATATATATATATATATATATATATATATATATATATATATATATATATATATATATATATATATATATATATATATATATATATATATATATATATATATATATATATATATATATATATATATATATATATATATATATATATATATATATATATATATATATATATATATATATATATATATATATACATACATACATATATATCCATGTATATATCGATAGAAGGGTGCTTGAGACTTCTACTGAACCACGCGGAGTTAAACGGTGCTCATGAGCGTCAGGAGTAGCCAAACAAAGTCAAGCAATGGTAACAGGTGCTCAAAAATTGCTGCAACCAAATTAGCAATAATAAGAGAGTAAAATTTCATTCATGGCAGTAATCGAACTACGGACATCAGCGTCGCCTTTAGATAATGTATAGAAGGCTTTATCACTGCTGAATTCTTCCTCTCCAAAAAGAAGGTATCTTATAACAGACTACAGGCTCTATAATTCTATAATTTTCTCTAACAGCGACCTTCCCATCTTATACTGGAAAGTGGAAACATGCGTTCATTCAGCCTGTGCTGAAAAGGGGAATCTTCAACCCTCAAATTATCGTCCTATTGCTTTAACCTTCTTTGTTTATAAATTTTTCGAATCTATAACAAACAGGAAGATTTGGAAATATCTCTATTCTTCTAATCTTATCTTTGATCTCCAATATGGCCTTCGAAAGGAACGCTTTTCAGGTGAAATTTCTCTTCTCTATTATTCTAGAATCTCTGACATTCGAAATTTAGGTGATTCATATGCTGTGACGTTAGACACTAGAAGATAGATCCTGCCACAAAACTTTAATTTCTAAATTACCCTCTTTCGGAATCAATCTTTCTCTCTGTAGCCTTCTCACTGATTATCTTACCAGTGATTTTGTATATAGCAACTTTTGTAGGCACCGTTGTAGCTCGGAAACCATTCATCTTTTAATTCTATTAGTAGTGATGTTCCTAAAACTTCTTACCTATCAGTAACTCTTTCCAACTTTCCATTAATGACCTTCTCTCTATTACTTCATTACCTATCCACACTTATGCTGACGAATCAACTATTGCAAACTCCTTTCATTTTAAAAGAAGTCTCACACCAACAGCAAACAATTCATACCCATAGAATAATAATAATAATAATAGAGTTTTTAACCTTTTATTATCTCAATCTGATCAAAATAATCTTCCACACAACTATATGTTCTTCGAAAATAAACAACTAAAATTTTAAAACTCTTGGTATTTCTTTTTCCCGTGATCTTTCTTGATGTGGTCACATTATTTCTCATTTTTAAAAATCCTTCTAAGAGGTTTAGTGTCCTGAGGAGTCTTCAGAATTTCTTCACGCCACCACAATTGCTTGCTCTTTTTAAAGTCCTGTATGGAGTATTTGAATCACAATTATAGGGTGCTTCCAAGTACACAGCTCTCCTTGAAAAGATGGTGTCAAGGGCTTTTTCTTTTATTAAAATATTTCGACCTTACTAACTCTTTCTTCAATCTCTTTCTGTCAGTGGAATAGTTGCTTCAGTTTCTCTATACTATTGCAATTTTAACGGGTTCTGCTCCTCTGAACTCTAAAGTTGCATACATTTTCTACTGAGAGGAGTTTTGGCAATTCACCTTTCTACACAGTCTCATCTTTTCTCTTTCCTTTTCTTTAATCCTAAACTTAACAGCTATGCTCAGTCGTACATGCATTCACTAGCAAATTCGTGAACACACTCCTTTTAATTATTTTCCAACTTTTTTTGACTTGCACACTTTTAAACCCTAAGTATTGGACACATCAATCTTTAGTTTGACCATGGTTCATGAATTTTCTAAAACTCTTGAGAAATTTGATGGCCATTCAATTCGTGCCCAGCAAAAGAGGCATAATAATTTTTTAAGATTCTTTTTAAGAGAGGTGTCCTGCGTATCGAAGGTCTTAAAGCCACGAATTAGACATTATGGAGTTCTGAAATGGTCACTGTGCAGTAAACAAAAGTAGAGACATTGTCAAGAATTCTCTTTGAACCCATGTTCAAATATCTTCTTCAATACCTACTGTATTAAAAAAATAAATTTATTCGCAAATTTTAAGGTATTAATATTTTACCAGTTTCTGATAATTAACGGATTTTAAATATATATATATATATATATATATATATATATATATATATATATATATATATATATATATATATATATATATATATATATATATATATATATATATATATATATATATATATATATATATATATATATATATATATATATATATATATATATATATATATATATATATATATATATATATATATATATATATATATATATATATATATATATATATATATATATATATATATATATATATATATATCTTTTTCAAGGTTTTCGTAATTTACAATGTTGCTTCATTTTGTGGTATGACCAACGCCACATATCATCAAATAAATTATCTCGCTTCAAAATTCGCTGAAGACGATTTTCTTATTATTGGATTCCCATGCGATAACTTCGGACAGGTAAATTACCTTATTATTATTATTATTATTATTATTATTATTATTATTATTATTATTATTATTATTATTATTATTATTATTATTATTATTATTATTATTATTATTATTATTATTATTATTATTATTATTATTATTATTATTATTATTATTATTATTATTATTATTATTATTATTATTATTATTATTATTATTATTATTATTATTATTATTATTATTTATTATTATTATTATTTATTATTATCTTATTTTTATTTTATATTATTTATTAAAGGTTATTACTATTTTCATCATTATTAATTTTATAAGATAATTGTATTAATTTAGTATTTAGAATCTTTATCCCCATTTTGTTATATGCACCATATTAGTATTTACTTTTAATAATAAAATTAAATAACTTATTTAAACTACTAAACCTTGGGGCTCAATGGAAACAGTTTTTCTGAGAACTGCACAGTCACTTCATTACTATTACCATTGTTGTTATTATTGTATTATTATTGTATTATTGTCGTTATTAATATTAGTATTAGTATAGTTAGTAGCATAGGACCTACTACATATTGTAAATTACAGTGTACGTTCAATGAATAAAAAAATTTGAATTTGAATTTGAATTATTATTATTATTATTATTATTATTATTATTATTATTATTATTATTAGTAGTAGTAGTAGTAGTAGTAGTAGTAGTAGTATTTATTTATTTATTTAGGACGAACCAGGAGAATCATACGACGAGATTATAAATTCAGTCAAATACGTTCGTCCAGGAGGAGGTTTCGTCCCTAACTTGACGTACTTCGAGAAAGTAGACGTAAACGGGGACAATGAACACACGGTTTACACTTACCTCAAGGTACTGATGAATTTTTATTATTATTATTATTATTATTATTATTATTATTATTATTATTATTATTATTATTATTATTATTATTATTTATTATTTATTATTATTATTATTATTATTATTATTATTATTATTATTATTATTATTATTATTATTATTATTATTATTATTATTATTATTATTATTATTATTATTATTATTATTATTATTATTATTATTATTATTATTATTATTATTATTATTTTATTATTCTGGCAGCTTAATTCTGACAAGTAAAACTGTTTTCGCCTCTGCTCACTAATGTCAAAATTAAGATTCTGAGTACAAGATTGAAAAATGATGTATATGATACTCTGAATTAGGGTTGGCCGAGCTCCGGAATTTTCCGCACCGCACCGCACCACACCGCACCAGGTCGTCGTGCACCGCACCGCACCAACTGTCATTTGTTGCGCACCACACCGCACCGCACCGCACCGGAAGCAAAATGCGGTGCTCCGCACCGCACCGCACCGAAATCAGCGCACCACGCACCGCACAGCACCAACATATACAATTGAAGCATATATATATATATATATATATATATATATATATATATATATATATATATATATATATATATATATATATATATATATATATATATATATATATACACTCTCATCCTTTCTGCGTCCAACTCTCCGACCCCAGACTTAACCGCTATGCTCACTCTTACATGTACTCTACTGTCTGTCTTTAATATTCTCGCTGTCTTTTTCTCGTAAGTCGTAATCTTTCATGGAAGGATCACAATACTTCTCTTTCAAAATAAGCTTCTGTGAGGTTGAATGTTCTGGGGCTCCTTCGAAATATGCTTAGTTTTCATAGGTGTGCTGTTTTCATTGTATATGGAGTACGTTTCACAGATCTGGGATGATTCCACTCATGATTCCACTCATATATATATATAATATATATATATATATATATATATATATATTATATATATATATATATATATATAATATATATATATATATATATATATATATATATATATATATATATATATATATAATATCTTACGGAACAGAAGATTATCGCAGGATACAATTATTCGGTGCGGTGCACACCAGGGCCCGCACCACGCACCGCACCGCACCGTTAATTTTTCTTTGCGCACCGCACCGCACCGCACTTTCATTTTTTCTTTCGCACCTCACCGCACCGCACCGTGTTGCTGAAATAGTCTTGCGCACCGCACCGCACCCCACCAAAATGACCGCACCACGCACTGCACCGCACCGCACCCGGTGCGTCGGCCAACCCTACTCTGAATCCAATTTGATGAGCAAATTACTGAAAATTGGTTGTGAATTTGCAAGCTAGTTTAAATTTTGCTTATATAATAACTTCAATCTTTGCATACGTCATGAGAAACATTAGAGGTTAACCATAAACTGAAAGTTTCAAACGAAGACAAAATTATGATCCTATTTTCAATAATTTCCTTAAAGATAACCATAAAATAATTTATCAGAAATTAACTACTATAATGAAAACTTAAGCTGAGAAAATTGAACATTTGGAAAAGCAAAATCTTGTTTTAAGAACTGATGACTGCATTGGATGGATACGTAAGTAATAAATTTATGCTTCATAATCATGAATGGAAACTCAAAGGACAGTAAACTTTCAATTGCCTTTCCTATTTTTGAATTGAAAGAGTGAAAGAAACAGTTGAAACTTTCTTCTTTAGAGTAAAGGAAAATTGCAAAAGATGAAAATATATAAATTGGAAAGGAAGTACAAGATGAAGCTAATTTCTCTTAACAAGACATGTTCAAAAAGCAAGATGCTTTAAAAATTTTAAACTAAACAAACTGATGGAAGGTTTTTTTTGGAAATTAATTTT
>SEYY01020000.1:130000-132500 GCA_009176605.1 Armadillidium nasatum
AGGGGCCCACGGGGGCCTCATGAACTCCCCTAAATGGTATCAAGTAGTATATCTGAGTTCGCAGAATTGCTACGTTCACCTCACTCTCTTTCCTGACCCTTGTTCTGCGGTTCAATCCGGCAGAAATTGGCTCAAATCTGGGGTCCTGGTGTCCGGGGGTCCGGTGAACCGAGGAAGAAAGGGCCTGGAAGGTCCCTGAGAATGCAACAATTGCACGCAATTGCAGAAAAGGCCGGTAGGCTTTTTTGTCTGTCGAAAGTGCCCCATATACTACAACTATACTACTACTACTACTAAATAATATATAATAATATATATATGATGATAATAATAATAATGAAGACAATGATAGCAATAATAATAATAATAATAATAATAATATATATATATATATATATATATATTATATATATATATATATATATATATATATATATATATTAAAGACTATTTGAAGTAAATTTTGACGTACGAGAGATTCAAATAATTACGTAAAGTTGACAAACTCATTAAAATCCTGAGTTCGATATCTTGGGGACTTTTTCAACACGATAAAACGAAACCAAACATGTTTTGCACGGTAAAAAAAATCCTGCAGAAGCAGATATTATACTGTATTAATATTCGAGATACAATCTTATTTAAAGATAATTTTGTTATTCTGTTAAATACACATTTCAAGAAATTACTTCAATTTGTAATATAAAATAGGTATATAATAAAATGGATATTCGCTACTGTCAAAATAACTTTGCTCTTTGCTGACCTCATTCCATCCGCCCTTCAAAACGAGCAGAACTTCGACTCTTCTTTAAATAGTATTGAACACTAGTTTATTATAATAAAAAATTACTTGTTTTATAAATAAAACCCATCAAACTCCGCTAAATGGTATCAAGCAGTATTCACAGAATTGCGTTCAAGACCCTTGTTCTGCGGTTCAATCCGGCAGAAATAAATCCCTGAGAAACGAAACCAAACATGTTTTGCACGGTCCCTGAGAATATTAATAAATATAAAAATACGCTAAAAGGTACTAAATAAAGATTCTAAAATAGTAACAAAAGGTACAGAAAAAGGAATTAAACAAAAGATTAATAAAACTATTCTTTGATTATTCCGTGGGAATTAAATCGTATTAAACAGTATAGACAATGAGATATTAATATATATATTTTACCTGTATTATTTCCTTGTATTTAGAGTACGTTTTATTCTCTTTGGGAACGAACTTAGAGACTCGTTATCAATTTTTATTTTATTTTTATTTATTTATATTCTATATAATTAAGTAAAAGTATTTCCCTTCAGAATTATCAAAATGTAATCAATAATTACATAACAACAAGGAAGCTGTTAATTTTATTATTATTATTATTATTATTATTATTATTATTTATATTATTAATTATTATTATTATTATTATTATTATTATTATATTATTATTATTATTATTATTATTATTATTATTATTATTATATATTATTATTATTATTATTATTATTATTATTATTATTATTATTATTATTATTATTATCACTCACTGACGTAATTGATCTGAAACACATTCCCTTTCCCAAACTTATCAGCTGTGATGCAAAACATTAGTATAAAAAGGGAAAAATTTAATTATACATCGTAGAAGTTGTCGAATCAGACTAATGATGATTCGATATTTGGTCTTGTTGGGAACCCTGCTGGGTCCCAGCATGGCCGAGTCTTACATGTCGGTCGACTGTTCTGCAGAGGAAGATATTTATCAGTTTAATGCCACCCTTTTAGATGGATCTGCCACTGTTAACTTTCGGTGATTACAGAGGAAAGGTTAGAATTTATTCTTCATTTTATAATCAATTTTTAGGATTTAAATTTAAACTTCTTGATTTAGCATATTCGATGTACAACAAAACCTACAGTTCCAAATTACCTTTAAGCAAAAACTTTCACTTCTTCCTCTCTCTCTCTCTCCCTCCCTCCCCTTCTCTCTCTCTCTCACACACACACACAAACACACACAGAAATATGTCGTTTGATGGACAATCAGAGCTTAAATGCGATATATATATATAATATATTATATATATATAATATATTTGTATATATATTATATATATATTATATTATATATATATATTATATATATATATATATATATTTATTTTTAGCCATCGTACAATGTGGCTACATACTGAGGTATGAGCAACGCCACGTATCACCAAATAAATGCACTTGCTTCTGAATTCGCTGGAGATGATTTTATCATTGTTGGGTTCCCTTGCAACAACTTCGAATTGGTAAAGTAAACAATTATCTATATCTAATTAATATTATTCCGTTCATTTGTAAGCATATTGGCGAACCCATATTAAGTTGCTTCACCATATATATATATATATATATATATTATATATATATATATAATATATATATATATATATATATATATATATATATATATATATATATATATATATATATATATATATATATATATATATA
>SEYY01020000.1:135000-138283 GCA_009176605.1 Armadillidium nasatum
GTCTTGAACTTTATGACTTTCCGACTCTAAACCTAAAATGGAGGGTTGGTTTGGATATGTCTTTTACAAGGAGCAAGATTTTGTGCATTTTATTTTGCTCCTAATTTGACGGTTTAAGATGCGTTTGTTTCTGAAATTTATTGTTTTGGTGTAAATTTCTTTAAGGTTATTCGTTTACTGAAAAATAAATTGCATCTAATTATGTAGGAAGTATTATTTAGTCCTTTTACTACTACTACTACTACCACTACTACTATTACTACTACTACTACTAACTCTTTAACTTAAATACTTTTAAAGTCTCATAGTATTTATTTGACTGAAAATTTATTATAACAATTTCAAACATTCGATCTTATAAATTAAAAGGAAAATGGAATTTTTGATGTTAAATTTGTAAAAAGTGTTTTAAATAAAAAATAATTTCAATAAAGCTAATTAATTATGATATTAATATGTCTCGTTCAAGCACATTTGAAGGATTGATGTTTTACTTTAGATAGTAATCACTGATTCGTTGAGCATTTAGACATTCAAAATGAATATAGGAAATATATCATCAAACAAATATTTATGCAAACATTTTCGATCAATATACCTTTATATGCTAAAATTTTGTGAAAGATTTGCCCATGTTAAAAATCCAGTTAACACATTATTTTATATCATTTACATTTTATTCATCAAATTAAATTGCATTTGGCAAGAATTGAAAATAAAAACAAATTGACTAAATGGAGCCTCCTTTTTTTTAGGTTAGACCAATCAAAAAAAAATAATAATGAAGTCCTTATTATAAAACAATATAAACTAAATTTCATACTCATTTTTTTTATACGTTACAAAAGTAAAATTCCACCATGCTCTTAATTAAGAAATGTTATCCTTCTAAAGATAAGTGTTGATCATTTATCTAAGTTTTGTATCACAAAGGCACTCCTTGAGTCAATATTCTTGTTTGTAAACATTTGGAAGTCAGTCATCATGGCAAAGTGTGAACAATTCATCCCGATCCACTCAAAATATCATTGACGTCAATCTGCTATCCTGGCGTCAGTGCCATTAAAAATTATGAAATAAAAACTGGCTGCCTAATCCTGTGTAATCGGATGACATACAATGAATCCTCTAGGAAAGCAGTGTAACTTATTTGTTCCTTTCATACATTTCATTTTAATGATATAAGTAGTAAGCCTTCCCCAGACTTGAGGCCAATTTCAATGGGTTGAACCCGCCAAAATGAAAAGGAAAGAGCTTTTTTTGAGCGGAGTGTTTTTTTTGCAAATAAATTGGTTTAGGTTGCCAAGTCATTCAAGCGGTCTCCTTATCTTTTGAATTTTTTTTGTCTAATTGAAAGTCTTCAAGATCTTTTGAATAATCTTCACAGATATGTAAAAGAAATAACTCTCCCAAATACGCCATTAATTATATTTTCCAATCAGGAAGCAACTTATAAAATTATACTAATTTCCAAAAAGAAAAATACACCAAAGAATTACTTAAAACAGATTTAATTATTTTTTACCAAAAAAAAAATTGATCAAAACCTTAAGATAACGACAGTAAACCTGTATTAACTGATTAAAAATGGATTAATCTGACAAGCGTGCCATGAAGACAGATTTTTAGATTCTTTCCTGATTTCTAAATCATTTCCTTTTAACACTGCTTTGTAGACACTCTTTCTGTAGGTCATGTCAGTGAAAAAATCGATTTGTCCACATAAATCTGTGTCGTAGAAATTCGTCCCGTCGCCCCAATGAAGATTATCTCGGTAATCATCTTCTAAATCGACGATAAAAGAAATTCCATCTGCATAAAAACAAAAGTAAAAGATTAACAAATTATTATGGGTTTGTATTATAAATTATATATATATATAATATATATATATATATATATATATATATATATATATATATATATATATATATATATATATATATATATATATATATATATATATATATATATATCCTCCGGTGGGCAAAGGCCAGAGGCCTACCAAATTCCATCAGAGTTTGAAAAAACTTATCCTGGATCGATGGAGGCCGACATATCAATATATATATATATATATATATATATATATATATATATATATATATATATATATATATATATATATATATATATATATATATATATATATATATATATATATATATATATGCTAAGAATGAATAGTAGAAACAAAGTTAGGGGAGGAGCAGTATGGATATAGAAAAAACAGAAGTACTGTGGATTTGATTTTTGCTCTGAGACAGACGGTAGAAAAGATATGGGAATATGATAAGAAAGCATATATAGCATTTATCGACCTGAGAAAGGCTTTTGATTCGGTGCCGAGGGAGAAGCTGTGAAGGGTGTTGGGAGAACAATATCAAATAAGTGCAAAATTGAGAAAAGCTATTGAGAGTACATATGAAAATTGTGAGTGTAAGGTTAGAACGGGCTATGAAAATAAAAGATGGTTTAAAGTAAAAACAGGAATAAAACAGGGCAGTGTTCTGTCCCCAATCCTATTTATAGCATATCTAGATTGGGTAATAAAGAAGGTAAGGATGAAGTGCAAGTCCTGGATGGAGATATTATGGCTTATGCAGATGATTTGGCATGTTGGAGCCAAGACCGAGAGAGATTAAGAGAGGTGGTAGAGGGCTTTGCTGAAAAGTTAAGGGACGCGAGTCTAAGTATGAATGTAGAGAATACAGGACAGTTAATAGTTAGTAGAGAGGAGGAAAGAGAGGTGTTTCTGTTGGAGGTAGATGGTGAGGAGGTGAGGATGGTGGAGAGATGTGAATATTTGGGGGGAGTTTTCACAAAGGAAGGAGATTCTTTATTCCAGGAATTTTCTAAGTGGAATTGAAAGCAAATTTTTGAGCTAAGATTTTAATTTTAGCAGAATACAAAACAGAACATTTCCTTTGTAAGAAACAAACGGAGGTAAAGGTGAAGTAGCAAAATTAGAGTTTGGCATTCTTTCTTTAATGAGTTGATCCTTCAATTATTATTTTTTAGTTAATAAGGAAAAAATTGGAATATCCTCCTACATACCAGTGAGTATCATTTGGTTATGTGATATGCACACTCCGAGGGTCCTTCTCACTGGAACAGTATTCATTCGAAGGCAAATCAAAGAAATATGACTGGAAGACCAACAAGTTACCGACAACATGTTGTCAAAATTGTTTCCTCTCTGTAATCGGGGATTATTCATGCAGGAAAACTTGAAAAGAGTAAAGCAGAATAAAGAAATGGAGTAATAAGGTGGTTAATGGAA
>SEYY01020001.1:2500-5000 GCA_009176605.1 Armadillidium nasatum
ATATATATATATATATATATATATATATATATATATATATATATATATATATATATTGTATATATAATTTCATTAGGGTTTACTAACTCAATTCGAATAAAATTAACAGTTACCGTAAAATTTTCCTAACTTAAACTAATAATTATGACAAGTTTTTTGAAGTCAACACTTAAGTCTTGATTCTCACCTACCAAAAAAACAAGTCTTTATTTAGTTATAAAATTGCCAAATAAGTCCGAAAGATTATCCAAAAAATGCTAAATAAAAAGCTAAAATCTTTAATTACAAGTGAATCGAGCACAGATGATAGGATGCAGCCTCAAACAAGACATAATGTAAAAACAAGTACGAGTCAAGGCCATATTGAAACAAAGTGTTGGTTAGTGTCAAAGGGCAGGTCAAATACAGAGACTTAAGCCGTGACCGGTAATGAGGAGGGTACTGTGGATGGCTCAACAAGGTTGGATCGGAAAGTGCCACGGGAATACAAGGGTCAATTCCAATATTGGAGATGATCAACAAGGTTGCATTTTTTGCTTAATTTCGTAATGAAGCTTTTTTATTTATTGAATGTGTTATAAGTATTTCGGACTCTCTGTCTCTCTCTCTCTCTCTCTCTCTCTCTCTCTCTCTCTCTCTCTCTCTCTCTCTCTCTCTCTCTCTCTCTCTTCTCTCTCTCTCTCTTCTCTCTCTCTTCTCTCTCTCTCTCTCTCTCTCTCTCTCTCTCTCTCTCTCTCTCTCTCTCTCTCTCTCTCTCTCTCTCTCTCTCTCTCTCTCTCATTTTACTTCTCTTTTTCTCTCTCTTTGTCTGATTGTCTGTCTGCTTGTCCTTTTCTACCTCTTTCTACCTCTTTATCTACTTATCTCCCTTCCCACCTCTCTTTCTACTTTCGTCCCTCTTCTTATATCTCTCATTTACTCCCACTCACTTTCCTCCGCTTTCTCCCAATCCTTTTTGGTCAGTGTCAATGCATTAGCCTGTTTGCTTGTAGCTCTTTTCATTATTTCAGAACGATTTACTCTCCAAATATATTCAATGACAAATTAATAAACATAAATGAATAGATGAAAAAGATTTGCAGAAAATATAATTTAATTTATTTATTCTTTCGTTAATATATTTTATTCTTTTTGTAAAGAAAATTTAGAATGTAAAATATTAATTCTAATGAAGAAGAGAAACTTAGTTTACGAAGTTCTTTTAAAGGCTTTTAAGACTCTTTCGAGATTGTAATTCCAGTCAAATAATAATCAAGTTAGACTTTATTTATAGTATATGGTATATAGTTTAGTATATAAAAATATGTATAGTATAGTATACAGTATATAATATAATGTACAGTATAGTATATAGTATATGGTATATAGTTTAGTATATAATATAATATGTATAGTATAGTATACAGTATATAATATAATATACAGTATAGTATATAGTATATGGTATATATAGTTTAGTATATAATATAATATGTATAGTATAGTATACAGTATATAATATAATATACAGTATAGTATATAGTATATTGTATATAGCTTAGTATATAATATAATATGTAGTATAGTTTGCAGTATATAATATAATATACAGTATAGTATATAGTATATGGTATATAGTTTAGTATGTAATGTAATATGTATAGTATAGTGTACAGTATATAATATAATATACAGTAGAGAATGCAGTATATAATGTATAATATAGTATAGAGTAAATAATATATAGTATTAATATAATGGCATATAATATATTGTATATCGTATAGTATGCATTATATAATACAGATCATAGTATAGTATATATAGTATTCAGTATTTAATATATAGTAAGTTATGTAATATATAGTAATAGTATAGAATATAGCCATTATACTCTTATATGAGTAAATGATTCTTGCTTAGAAATTCATATTTTGGTATGTATTACATTTTAAAATACATTAACGCGTTATTTATATTCATCATCACCAATGTGTTATTAACGTATAGAATAAAACACGATTTAAACGTTACTTCCATTGTTATGTAATGTGATGTTTTTGTGTTGTATGCTTAAAATGGAAATCAAAGATTAAATAATATGCGTTATTTTATGCGTTATTAACACATTAATAATAAGCTGCAGAAAATTAACGCGTTAAATATCTTAACACTTTTTTAAGTGTATACATATTTTTTAAACGTTTTAGAACCTAAATAATTCTAATAACTTTTAGGCTTTATTTATTAAACAAAAGAATTCGAATACCCGATAAACAGATGCGAATGTTATTCAAATTCAAAACTCTTCTCTCACAATCTTTGTGCACTGCAAAGATTGTCCTAACGAAATCGTTGGGACAAGTGGCAAAAAATGTCACAACAAACTATTTCAGTTATTTTCTTATTAGAATATAAATCAGTGAAGTGACTTTCTTATGCTTAGCACGTCTTTTCTCTATTGAACATTTTACTGTGGTGATATTAAATTATTTTAGGCATTTATTCACGTTACTCATCA
>SEYY01020001.1:10000-15000 GCA_009176605.1 Armadillidium nasatum
TATATATATATATATATATATATATATATATATATATATATATATATATATATATATATATATATATATATATATATATATATTATATATATATATATATATATATATATATATATATATATATATATATATATATATATATATATATATATATATATATATATATATATATATATATATATATATATATATATATATATATATAATATATATATATATATATATATATATATATATATATATATATATATATATATATATATATATATATATATATATTATATATATATATATATATATATATATATATATATATATATATATATATATATATATATATATATATATATATATATATATATATATATATATATATATATATATATATATAATACTGAGAAGTCACTTAATATTTATCGTCTGTATGAATTTATGTATGTATAATTGTATACATGTATTTCCTCTTTACCTGAAATTTACATATGTACGTATATGTATTCCTTATTTTTATGTAGATATATGTATAAATATTTATCAGAAATAACAGAACATTAAATTAAAACGGGAAAAAAATTTTATTTTAAAATTTTTAACATTTTTTGAATGCGCATTTTATGCATTTTAATCAAAATTGTTTCCATAATTTGTCTCTTCTCGAATCTCTGTTCTGCTCTTCTGTTATTTTGTTGTTCACACTTTGTTTTCGTTCCGCAGAGACTATCTCCCTTCTTGTAATTATAGAGATTCACTTGAAGAACATCTCTTATTATGGATAAATATATGTGCAATATATATATATATATATATATATATATATATATATATATATATATATATATATATATATATATATATATATATATATATATATATATATAGTATATATATATATATATATATATATATATATATATATATATATATATATATATATATATTATATATATATATATATATATATATATATATATATATATATATATATATATATATATATATATATATATATATATATATATATATATATATATATATATATATATATATATATATATATATATATATATATATATATATATATATATATATATATATATATATATATATATTATATATGATATATATATGAAAATAACAAGATTTTATGTTACTTCTATATAAAACAAAAGTTTTAAAAATGTTATTAAAGTTGTTATTACTTTTTATTTTTCAAAGATAAGATGTTAAAGTTCAATAAAAAAAATAAAAAATAAAAAATAAAAAAAATAAAAAATTTGAGGATGTCTTTTTAATGTCAGAAAGGTTAAAGATGTCATTTATAAACTTCAGAAAAAATACTTGCGTCAGTTTTGCATCATTTTATTTAAGTTATATAACAAGACATTCATACACGCTCATATATATATATATATATATATATATATATATATATATATATATATATATATATATATATATATATATATATATATATATATATATATATATATATATATATATATATATATATATATGGGGGTCGGAGAGTTGGACAGAGAAAGGATGAGACTGTGTAGAAAGTCGTGTTGCACGAGCCCTTCTCAATGGAGGAGGTATGCGACGTGATAGTTCAGAAGAGCAGTGTCCGCTGTAATAGTGATAGTATTAAAAAGAGTGACGCAACAATTTGGTGGACAGAATGTGATTAGAGAGAGTTAGTAAAAGAGGGAGAGTTGATGAAACGAAAAGCCTTAGACTCCACCTTCTCCAGGAGAGCTGTTTGAGTGGAACCACCCAGATGCGTGACTCATACTCCATACAGGGGCGAACAACACCCTTATACAGAGCAAGTAACTGGGGTGGCGTAAAAAAAGCCACGAAGGGGCCTCAGAACACCAAATCTCTTAGAAGCTTGTTTAGAAAGAGAAGTAATGTGATCTTTTCCAAGAAAGATCACGAGAAAAAGAAACACCGAGAATATTGAGGACAGATGAAGATTTGAGTTGAGTGTTTTCGAAGAAGATATCATAGTTGTGCGGAAGATTGTGTAGAGTAGAAAAATGGAGAAATTGAGTTTCTGAGGCATTGAAAACGACCATGTTTTCTCTGCCCCAATTTGAAATACGAGAAAGATCAGAGGTCAGTTGCTCCAAGGCCATCCATTTTGAATCTATCAACTGCTGTTAGGAGGGGCATCTTTCAAATTGATGAAAATTGGAAAAAAAAGTTAGGGATAGGACAGATCCTTGAGGAACACCACTATTTATAGATTTATAGGAAGAACGGTAGCCGTCTATAACAACTGCTATAAAACGACCGGAAAGGAAATTAGGGAGAAGGTCACAGAGTGAAGGATAGATTCCGTTAGAGGAAAGTTTGGAAATCAAAGCTTTGTGCCAGACTTTATCGAAGGCTTTTGATATGTTTAACGACATAGCCAAAGATTCACCGAAATTCCGAAGAGAGGAGGACCAAGAGTCAGAAAGTAGGGAAAGAAGATCACCAGTAGAACGTTCTTTACGAAAGCCATACTGGCGATCAGAGTTAAGTTTAGAAGAATTAAGATGTTTCCAAATCTTTCTGTTAAGGATAGATTCGGAAACTTTAGAAAGAACTGAGATGAAAGAAATAAGACGATAGTTAGAGGGTTGAGATGGTTCTCACGTCTTCGGCACAGGTTGAATGAGCGCACGTTTCCAGCAAGAAGGGAAGGTCGAAAAGAAATAGTTTACCAAGACAGAGCTCAACCTCAGAAGCACAAGTTTTGAGAACCAAAAGGAATACCATCAGGACCATACGCCTTCTTAGTGTTAAGCTCAGAGAGAGAGAAGAAATGACATCTTTACAAGAAATTACAATGCTAGGCATAAGTGAGTTGGAGGGGTTTGAAGGAGGAGGAATAGCTCCTGAATCGTTTAAGGTAAAGTTAGAGGCAAAAGTTGGAGCGAGCGAAGAGTTCAGCTTTAGTGGAAGATAAAATGGCAGTTGTGCCTTCAGAAGAAACTATAGGAGGGAAAGAGGAAGAAACAAAGTTAGAATTTACATTTTTTGCAAAATGCCAGAAAGAGTGAGAGGAAGAGAAACCAGAAAGATTATTGCATTTATGGCGGAGAAAAGAGTTTTTTGGTATCTCGAAGAATAGATTTTGCACGATTCCGGGATGAAATATAAATTGAATGAGTTTCAGGAGTTTGAAGACGACGGTAATATCTGAAGGCAGCATCCCTACGGCGGATAGCGCGAGAACAAGTAGAGTTAAATCAAGGTTTGTTAGGTTTAGTATAAGGGAAGGGAGAGAGAATCACCTCGGTTATACGATCAGATACACTCCAAGGGAAAGCAGTAATCACTCCATGGGAAAATCAGTGAAGAACAATCCGCAAGTAAGACCAGTTTACAGCACCGAAGTGCCTGAAACGCCTCCTCGTCGAAGGCGGGGGCCGTTCTTGCGGAAGACTTGAAGGGCAGAGCAAGATACGGAGATGAGAAGGTGATCGGATGAATTCAGAGAGGAAAGAGTTTAACAGTATAAAGAGAAGGATAAGAGGTTAAGAAAGATCAAATATGTTGGGTTCATCACCAAGACGGTCAGGGATAAGGGTAAGGAGTTGCACCAACTGCTCGAGGTTGTTTTGGATAGAAAAGTTGTAGGCGAGTTCACCAGCTGGATCATGAGTGCTAGATGAAAGCCATCGGCGGTGGTAAACATTGAAATCACCTAAAATGATGATTTCGGTGAAAGGGAAAGGAGAAAGAATGTTCTCTATTTTGGAGTTTAAATAGTCGAAGAAATTTTTAAAGTCAGTAGAATTAGGAGATAAATAGACAGAACAAATAAATTTAGTAGTAGAATTGCAGGAGAGCTTAAGACATTGAGTAGAGAATTCAGTAGACTTCAAACAAGAGACACGAGAGCTTATAACATCATTGCGCACATATGGGCAACATCCGTCTTTGGCTGAAAATTTACGATAGAGGCAGTAGGAGGTAACATAATAAGGTTTGCTGTCAGCACACTCAAGTACCTGAGTTCCGGTTAAGAACAAGAGATGAGGTTATAAGAAGAGAGAGGAAATTATAAAAAAGACCGCGAATATTGCAGAAATTAATGAAAAAAGAACACCATGCACCATGGCAAGCCGAAAGCGGAGTCCTGGTGGAACCAACCCCTTCATCGGAGCGAGCCAACTCCCAAGTGATGATGGGGTGAGGAGTGGATGAGGGGGATTCTTTGGATGCCGGGCCTCAAAGCATTTCCGAAGTTGCTTCGAGTTTCGCCATTTTCTGTTTATTTGTTCTATAAAGGTGATGTAAGAATAAACGTTTGTAAATTTGTGGGAATGTCTTAGGAAATGGCGTGGAGAGGTAGTGGGAGCATAGACACTCAAATATGAAGCGAGGGTACACTAGAGACCCTCTGAGAAGGTGAAACTCGAAAAGGAACCAACCAAAGGGGCATCGAAGTGAAATGGAATGGTCTATCCCATCCTATCACTCCGTGGGTTATGTCCAATGGGAAAGTACTTATATATATATATATATATATATATATATATATATATATATATATATATATATATATATATATATATATATATATATATATATATATATAAAAATGTACAAAAAAAAAAAAAAAAAATAGATCAAAAACTATGTTTCGGCACAGAATGAAGGGCCCTTATTCAGGTCAAGTAAGATGTGACAGACAAGGCACACACCACACATGCACACACACACACACAATATTATATATATATATATATATATATATATATATATAAAATATATATATATATATATATATTATTATATAATATATATATATATATATATATATATATATATATATATATATATTAATATATATATATATATATATATATATATATATATATATATATAATATATATATATATATATATATATATATATATATATATATATATATATATATATATATATATATATATATATATATATATATATATATATATATATATATATATATATATATATAT
>SEYY01020002.1:0-17500 GCA_009176605.1 Armadillidium nasatum
TTAATTCTATTTATGTGTCTAGTTTTAAGTATTTTAAAATTTGTGAAGTGTTTTTGTTTTAGTATTAGTTTTAGTACGTTGAAAAATTTTAGCCTCCTGCTACATTTTTTTTTTACTATACCCAGTATTAAGATAAGTTCTAATTATATTTTAATTTTTTATATTTAACATTTATTTGCCAATTTATTTGTTTGTTTATTTGAATATTTTTTTTATTTATTAATTGTTTATTGTTGTTATTATTATTTTTACAGTTTGTTGCTTAATATGCTTATTTTGTGTTAACACCCTGTTTTAGCCCATTTATGTACAGTCGTCCACAGGAGTTCTTCCAACATTATTGATACACATATTCATTTTAAAAAAAAATGGAGGTGATGGATTAATCATTTAAAGATTTAATCAATGAGAATTTAGTTAAACTCCGCCCAAATTTTTTCTTTTCTTTTAATGTGGATATATGATTTATATAAAGACACAGTAAAAATTGAAATTCTAGTGGAACGAAAACATCCTTTAACACTTCTTATTATAATATTTGATCTAACATTTCTTTAATATTGGAAATAAATTTACTATAAAAAAATTATTTACGAAATGATCAGGTAACTTAGAATTGTAAATAATTTAACAGATTTAAAATGTTTGTTTTGTTTTATTTAATGGTTTTAGATTGGGTATATATATATATATATATATATATATATATATATATATATATATATATATATATATATATATATATATATATATATAGGCGCAAGTTTACTTGAGGGAACTCTCTCTGAAACTCTTCAAATGGGAAATACCCCAAATCGTCGACAGGAAAAGTAGTCGACAATATCATCATCACTCACGGGTCGGGGGGTACGGGAGGCAGAGCCCCCCGAAGACAAATGCTGGGTATAACACAAAATTTAAGTTTGTTTAGTTCATCAATTGCCATAAAAAACCATTTTTTTAAACAATCTTGCTTTGAACCACAGTAAAAATTTTGTGGATCCTCAAACTAGAGCTTACACCCAAAATATAGAGGCTACATGGAGTATACTTAAATACAAAATTTAAAAATATATATATATATATATATATATATATATATATATATATATATATATATATATATATATATATATATATATATATATATATATATATATATATATATATATATATATATATATATATATATATATATATATTTCATTTACTTTCGAGCGCTGAAAAAGTTCCCTCAAGTAAACTTGAACCTATATATATATATATATATATATATATATATATATATATATATATATATATATATATATATATATATATATATATATATATATATATATATATACAGAGACAGAGTGTGTTGTAAGAGTGATACGCAGTTGGGTTATAAGCCGATTGTCTTTCTGCTTCTGAATGATTTACATTATATATTATTATGGCTAATGTTGCCATGTGTATCTCTCTCTTTGCAACTAATCTTCATTGAGAACATTTCACTCATGCCTCATCTTTTACGAGAGAGTATTCGCAGATATTCTATAGTGTTTTCAACCACCCAACACAAAATATTTCAGCTCACTTACATTTACGGCTTTCATCTAAATTATTTTAAATATGGCTCTGGAAAAGACACTCAGAGCTCGTGAAGATGTAATAAAAAATTGTTCTATAGTCAAACCAACCGCATCCACAGCTTCAAAGTTTATGGACCCTAGTTATGGGAGTTGTCCTGTCAACGATCTTCCTAGATGTTCCGATGGATAGCCTATCTCTTTTTACTCTGATTTCTGGAACATTCGTGACCTTAAAACGCTGATAACGAAAACTTATATATTAAATTCTATTCACCTCTTGATTTCACTTACAAAAATGGATGTGTCTATGTCAGAGATGATGTTGCTTGTTGTTGTGTTCGATATTTGAAGCCGTCTGATATCTTTTACTTTTTGGCTTCATCTCTCATGCCAATCTACGAAAATATTTTTGACCTATTTATTTATCTCCAAATATTACTGACGAACTTAAATTATTCAATCATCTAGTTTTCAACTTAAAACACATTCCTTCTCCTCCATTCTTTTAAAAAAAAAAAAATTGTAACTAGTTTTTCATAATTAGAAACAGTTGATGAGAAAAAGACTTTTAAAAAAAACTATGTAGAATGACCATGAAACGCCTCCTATGACTCGTATAAAGGAATTTATTTATTTTTTTTTTAATTTTGATATTTTTGTTAATATTCTTATAGAAAATTTTCTCCTAATTCTAAATATTTATATGGTTTTTTATAATTCCAATTGGTTTCTGAGATATGATCACTCAAACATGTAATATAATTCATATGCAATTGAAAGCGTATTGTTTTAACGATTTTCCCGAAATAATATTTTTCAAATAACATTTTTTTTTTAGGTTCAAAATTTGACTTCCCAAAGAAACTTGGAAATATATATATATATATATATATATATATATATATATATATATATATATATATATATATATATATATATATATATATATATATATATATATATATTAAGTTTATACTTTAGGTGTCAGATTTCAGCTTGAGAATAAAAGCTAAAATTTGAGGGTAAAATAAAAATAAAATAGTCAACTAAAACTCAGCCCTAACCCAACAAAGACAACATAATAACCATTTTATAAATCTCAACAATAGTGGCATCATCAAAAACATAAATAATTACAACAAAAGAAAAATAACAGAATCCATCTGCATACGTAATGTACCAAACTATAACCACAGCACCGGCGACTATAAAATAGGCCATCTATAAAACGTTATGATGCTCCGTTCTCCTTTCTACAAAACGATATACAACAACCAACCACAGCATCGGACGACATGAGGCATCTTTAGCAAGACAGTCACATTATTTCGACCTGAAAGAGGCTCCAAAGAAGAGCGAAAGCTTGTTCTTTTAACTTTGTGCAATTAGTGATGCATTAATTGTTGTTTTATGGTCTTTTAAATAAAGTGTAATCTTTCATCCTCTATTGGCTAACCTAGGGTTTAATAAACAAATAATATATACAAATTGAGTGACCATAACTCTAATACTTTATATATATATATATATATATATATATATATATATATATATATATATATATATATATATATATATATATATATATATATATATATATATATATATGTCAAGCGAATTTAAATTGTAAAAAAACAAAAAGTAAAACTAAGCTTAAGTTTGTGTCTAAAGAAGGAGCAAGAAACTTTTGCTTTGGTTAACATTTTGAGCGGAAAGAGGTAGAATGTTAACTATTTTGAACTTTTTTATTTAATTCGAATTTGTCTAATTACCTAAATTAAATTGTCATCTTTAAATCACCATAACTTTTCGTAATAAATTATATCTTGTTGCGTTGTGAGGAAAGAGTAGGTAGCTTATATCGTAATTTAACTCCAGATGTATCTTTCGAGTTAGATCTCGGCTTGAACCAAACAGTATGGTTAAGTTGAAGTTTTGGCCATTTACTAATCTGGACTACCTAAACTACGACAGCCATAATCCTCTAAACAAAAAGCAACCGTTCTTATCAAGGGCTGAAGAATTAACAATTTTTTCAACCTTATGTAACTTATAATCTTAAATGAAGTGAGAGTGTTTTGCTTCTTCTTTACTGTTTTGAATCAAATGATGATTTTGGGTAACGTAATTGAAACTAAAATTTTTGCTTATTTTTCATAAAACGATATTTTTGTGAAAAGGCCCAATTCCCTGAAATTACATATATTAGGGTATTTTGCTCTAAGAGTCTACAATCGTTCCGACACCTTTTTTCATCCCTAATATTTAAGCTGAAGAAATTTTAATTCCTCAAAAGAAGTTCTCTTTCTTTGGACATTTAAATTCTTAATGTTTAAAGTCCTTCTTTATGAAGTGAAATATTCATTTACCTTTTATTTATTTTTTATTTTTTATTGAGGTTTTAACATTTTTGAATTTGCATACTGAAACAGTGGTAAAATTTAAAGTTTATTCTTGCTTCAACCCTTTAACACCTCAGACTCGACTATTCGAGAAGTTGTTTAAGATATAATTGAGAATTTTTTTGAATGTACAAATTTGTTTTGTTTTTTGTTGGGACATATTTTGAACAAACGGACAACATATTAGGGTCTTCCAAACAGTAGGAAATATATTCCTACTTGCTGTTGATAAGTGTGATCAAATTGCGATCTTTAAAACTTTAAAATATATATATACAGGGTGTATCATTAATATTGCGAAAAAATCCAGTATGATGTTCCTTGCAGAAATGTAAGATACTTTTGTCAATAAACCTTTAACCGAAAACGTATGAAACGTATGTTGGACATACCCGATATATTCCATTGTCCGTCCCGTGCCACATCACAACCTTCAATAATAAGCAAAAATAGTATACCGTGTGAAGGGTAACCTACCTGCTATTTACTAGTTGCGTATCTCGCTTCACTTATACATAAACTAGTCCTTGTCGCGTCAAGTGCTGTGATCAAGTGGTTCTCATACTTTTAAAATGAATTACACAAATAGTGAAATGTGCGATATGCATTATGTTTACGGTCGTGCGAACGGTAATTCATAAGCAGCCATGCGTCTCTATGAAGAAATGTACCCTAATCGTGTCATACCGCATCATACTATGTTTGCACGTCTCCATCAACGTCTTGGAGAAACAGGAAGTTTTAAAAAACTTACCAATGGAAACGGGCGCCGTCGCACAGTATCAACTCTAGATGTTGAAGAACAGGTTCTCCAAGAACTTGAGGACAGTCCTACAACAAGTACCAGAAAGATTGCTGCAACACTGCATGTAAGTCATTCGACAGTTTTCAGGGTATTGAAAAATCAACTTCTGTACCCTTATCACATCCAACGTGTGCAGGCACTTTTACCAACTGATTTTCCTGCTAGAGTAGCTTTGTGTCGATGGATGCAACAGAAAATTTCACACAACCCTCACCACTTAGCAGAAGTATTCTTCACCGATGAGGCAAATTTTTCCAGAGACGCCATATCTAACTTTCACAACAATCAACATATGGGTGGATGAGAACCCACTTGCCCGCCATCAACACCAGTTTTCATTGAATGTTTGGGTCGGAATTGTTGGCGACCATTTGATAGGTCCATTCTTTTTACCAGCGAGGCTTACTGGAGATGTGTATCGCCACTTTCTTGAACATGACCTGCTTACACTCCTGGAAGACGTCCCATTGCAATTAAGATCGAAAATGTATTTCATGCACGACGGCGCTCCGGCTCATTTTTGTTCAGTTGCCCGTAACTATTTGAACACTGTATTTCCACGCCGTTGGATAGGTAGGAGAGGTACAGAACCTTGGCCTCCACGGTCTCCAGACCTAAATGCATTGAATTTCTTCTTGTGGGGGCACCTGAAACATTTGGTTTATGGAACAACATTTGAAAGTTCCGAAGAATTAAGGGCTCGCATAATCGAATGGTGTGTCACAATTCAGCAAATACAGGGTATATTTGAACGTGTCCGCCAATCAGTGCGTCGCAGAATAGAGGCTTGAATTGCCGCTGGGGGTGCTCATTTTCAACATTTGTTATAACCTTCGTGCACCATTGCTTTGTCTTATTTATGTTGTATATTTTCCTCTGTGTAGTAATGTATGTATTCTTATATTAAATTAATTGAATGAAGTTGTTAATTACGTCTGCAAATTTACTTTCCTGTTTATTGTAACTTCATTTCTCAATAGGTTCCATCACCTTGTATCTTGGAAACGAGGTGTTTTCGGTGAAATGTTTATCTTCACATATTATCTTATATTTCTGCAAGGAATATCATACTGGATTTTTTCGCAATATTAATGATACACCCTTTATATATATATATATATATATATATATATAATATATATATATATATATATATATATATATATATATATATATATATATATTATATATATATATATATATATATATTTTTGATTTTTTTTTTTTTTTTTTTTTGCTATAATACGGGATTTTCTACACAGTTGTTGACATCAACTATTGAAATTAATATTGATATTTATTACTGCTACTGATAATAAAGATGGTGACATCTTAAATCCTGAAGAAAAGGTCAAAATTCTGGACGCAGATTAAGAAGTTGCTAGCACCTTTGAAACTTGTACCAGAGGAGCGGTCCATCGAAAGGTGACCTTGCTTCTTAATCCGATAGTGAATCCCCCTCCTGAAGGTACCAAACCAGCTATTGTGTCGTCATTGCCAGGAGAGGTTGCTATTAGGTTGGAGGAGATTAGGCAACTGGATGGGGATATTGAAGCAAAGATTTATACTCGTCTAAGCTTATGAAGTATGACAAAACTATCCTTAATGAGGAAATCATTGCTTCCTCCGAATACCATCTTCAGGTACAAAAGATTGTAAACAAGGTACGCCCTATAACACAAATTGAACCTCGACGTTCGTCTTCCTCTACACATTCGAATGAAGACGCAGTCTCTCGTGCGGAGCTGACACATATATTAAAAAACATATCACCCAAACAGGAGATTAAGATACCAGCTCTTAAATGTAACTCATTCAAAGGAGAGAGTGATCGCTTCCAATTTCGTTCATTCATTCTCTCTTTTGAAAACACATTCGGATGTCGTACAGATATTTCTTCTGCAGCCAAGTTGCAGTATTTGAAAGCTCATTTGGGGTGATTCACACTTGAGAGACATCGAACACTTGTCCAATGTAGATGAGAATTATCTACTGCATTAAAGATACTAAATGTAAGCAGTCCCTTCAGGATCTTTATTTGGACAAGCAATTCATCATAGATACTCTGTTCCATAAGATAGATTCGGCTTCTGTCTTGAGTGGAAAGAATCTGGATGAATTCGTGCTTTCATTTCAGAAGTCCGAGCTTTACATTCATAAACTGAGGGAATTCTGACTTGGACTTTCTCGAAGAAGACACACCTGGATGTAAACTTGTTAGCCACTTAGTAGTTGACAAGTTACCCTCATCATTTCTTCGAGAGTTGAAGATTGATACGAAAGAAGAATATCCTTCTATCAATATTATTTTTGATCGGTACCACCACATCCTAAAATCTTTGGAGAAATTCCAAATGAGAAACATCTCGTATTCTTCAACTTCCTCTTCACGCAAGAATGAGAAGAGAAATTCTTCTCCTAGAAAAGAAAAGAAATTATCATCTTTTAATGCTTCTACAAAGAGAAGCGAAAAGAAGGGAAGCATCCTTCGAAGCCATCCACTGATGTGAATCGTCCTTCGAACACTGGTGGGAATCGCACCAGTGGCACTGCAACATCAGTGGATTGTAAGATATGTAGTGGCAACCACTACATGTCTTCTTGTACTACCATGCTTCATCCTTTAGAAAGTTCCGTCGACCATGAGCTACTACTATGTTGCGATCTATATGCAGTGATGTTTTGGATGCGTGATAATTGCTCCAGCTTTAAAACATATCTTTAGCAAGTGTCCTGCGAAGAGACATGGATTAACACGACCTTTTGGCCTCTGTCGCAGCAGACCCCATTTGCTGGAGATGTTTTATGTTCTGCTGGAGCAAGATCGAAACATCGAACAATCGACACAAAGGCATTACATCTGATATTGCCCTCATCTTCCAAAGCAGTCTCCTTCGAATGAGACCAACGATTCTTCAGCTTCTCAACCATCTTTGCATAAACAATAGTGCAACGTAAAACTAACTGCCTTCTTCTTACTGTCACCCTTAAGGTAAATTGACACATTGCACCACTCCAATCACTTCCAGGTCGTAGATTGTTTGGGAGGAAGTGTTTTTGAAACATTTCGAGGTCTCATCCCATATGGACCTGTGAAATGCATTTTTAACGCCTTCACAGATCACCTCCATATTTAATGAGAAAACATCTTTGCTGCCTCCTCAGAGTTCGAACAACGTTCGAATTGTGATAGATTCCTTCCTTCACTTCAAAAGTCTGTCTCCAAGGTTCCGAAGTGTGTTGTAAATCATGTTGTCGAACCAGCACCTTCTTATTTCGACCTTTTGACCTTCACTCACTCTGATGTTGACCTCTATTTGGGTTTAGAGAATATGTACCGGCTCGAGTCTCTTGGGATTGATGTAAAAATCAAATCCAAGGGTCCATCGACTATTTTCATCGAAAAAGTTCGAGAACGGTATATGCTTTTCGAAGATGGAAAGTACCAAGTTGAACTTCCATGGTACGAAAACGTCTTAAAAGAGGTGCCTTCGAATTACAAAGAAGAATTGGCTGCTATATCGAGTGAGGAACAGTCTCGAAGGTAAAGGGCTAGGTTTGGGCATACGGAGACATCTTTTCGACAGCAGTTGAAGGAGGGTATTATAGAATCGGTTCAAGTTTCATATAGGTACCTTCCATAAGCATATATGGATTCCTTATCGGCCAATCATCAAGACACAAGCACAGGTGACGACTAAAATCCACCCTGTGTTTAACTGCAGTTTAAAGATAGGAGATAGTCCTTCTTTATGCTACACTTCATACCCTGGTGTCGACCTGCTGGCTTCATTGTTCAGACTACTGCAGTTTCGAACCAACAAATTTGTAGTGATGGCAGATATTTCCAAAACATTCCTCCAAATCCAACTAAAGTTGGAGAGAGATAGAAACTTGTTTTGCTTCTTTTGGCAGGAAGTAGAGGAACTTCAAAAGTTTCGTTACACATCAATTATTTTTGGGCTAGTCAGTGAAGTCCTTATGTCTTTATGCGCTGTTATAAGACAACTTGCCCTTAAATATTCGTCTGATCTTTGCTCTTCTCTCCTCATCAACAATTTGTACATGGATAACTTCCTGTATACCTGCTCATTCTGCTTGATGGCATGAAAAATATTTTTCATCTTACCACTTCTCGCTTGAAGGAAGGTGGATTCGACTTTGTTCCTGGAACTCGAACAATCAGAAACTTCGAGATCTTTTTGAACTGGAGAACAAAATCATGTTCAGAGGAGTGGGTGTTGAGGAATTTGTTCCTCATCGATTCAGGCATGTTTTTCTTGAGTGACTTCAATATTGGTGAAGTGACTACAAAACGACAGCTTCTTTCAGAGGTTGCCAAAGTCTTCGACCCCTTGTCACTATTCCTTCCCATTACTATACGTGGCCGTCTTCTAGTAAAGAAGACGAGGAGGTGGACCAAGAGTTGAGGAACGCTGGGGAAAACTTCGAAAAGACCTGGAATCTCTGAAAACAATAAGATTTCCTCAGTCTGGTTTTGAAACAGATGTTTAATGTAGCAAATCTTATTTAAATATTTACTACCAAGGATAAATGAAGATAGAACTTGTGGCCTTGTAATACCGTATATTTATATTGCTTTTAAAAATTATACGCGCATGTAAAAATTCACATGTGTGCGTAATTTTTATGTTCGTCAAATGTATACTCCTTGCATTCCACAGATTCGCATAACTGTACTTTTTGAGTTGTCAATTCGTTTTTATTGAAACTTTTATAATATTTTATTAAAATTGTAATTACTTCTCATTCCTTTATTAAAATTCATTAAATATGTATAAAAATTTAATGACATCTTACTTTTAATAATAAAAGTAATGATTTGAAACTTTAATTAAATAAAATAATTCGTCTGGCGACAGTTGGAACCCAGCACTCAGAGAAGAGTCAATGACAAGGTTGCCAATCTTTCCTAATTATCTTTATAATAATTATTAAATGGACTATAAAATGGAAATATCTTTCATATTGACAATTATTTTAATACATTATGTATAGATTGAAATTATTTGTCCTTCTGAGATGGTTTTAGTGTGGAAATGGTTGTTGAATGAAAAATTTAACAGTTGTTTACGATACCTTTAAGGTTGGTAGAATTTGTTGTGAGAAGGGAAATGGCCGCTTCATTTGTGTTTCTAATTTTAACGCATTTGAGTTTTTGAATGAGTTGGAAACGTTTTTCTTCAACAGGGGAGATGTTTAAAACAAACAAAATTACATATTTTAATTTTATTAAATATATGTAACTATTTATTATTTTTAAAATTTACAAACTTATTTTTGCTGTTAGTCTGGTGATATTTAGCATCAATTTTAGAGTAATTTATAGTAAAAATACCTTGATTAAGAAAGGTGATTTAGGAATGTTTTAGAGAACGGGAATAAATCAAAGAAAACTATTATTTTATGGGTAATTGAAGCTTTTACATCGTAACCTGTGGTTATTTGGTTGAATTAAAAATTAGAAAAAAACACATATACTTCTCCTGTTAAGAGATTTTCTTGTTTTTATTTTAAGAAATAGATTACTTTTCCGTCGTCTGTCGGAGTATAAATAGAAAAAAATTAGCATACTCCGGCATTCTAGGACGTTCTTCCTTATAAGAAGGTTTTAGAATTTTTAACCTGCGAATATTATGGAACTGTAAATTACCTCCCTTATATCATTTTAAAGCGTTTATTTAGTTCCATTATTTTAAATTTGATTCGCAGGTTAAATTATCTTTATTACTTTTTTGCATAGTTGTTTTAAACTACTTGCAATTCCCAGTTAGGTTTAAAACTCTGATTCTAATCAGAGGAGGCTTAAGCCAGGGTCTGGTTATGCTTTTTTTTATAAATAACCAGACGGAAAATTTATTAACTTTGCTCGATTTGGTTTAATTCTTAGTTAGGTTTTTTTTCGGTACGCCTCACTTATTTCCGGTAAGTTAAGAAGAAAAGAAAGTACCGAGTGTTTTTTCTATCAACTTAATTCTGAAGTTGTTATCTTTTTAGGATTTTCCAGCTTTGAGAGAAGAGGAATTCGTACAGATTCCCCTTCTCCGGTGAGTCCTAAAACGAAAATCCTATTAAGACTTCAACTTAGTCTTTCCTTATTTTAGTTGACTTCCTACGCGAAGTTGCAGAATTTTGAGTTTTGTCTTGAATTCTGCAATTTCCTACGTTGAAAAAAAGTCAATTAAATTATCTTCTAGATTCATCTTTTTATTTTTTTATTTCAGATGTGAGGTAATCATCAATAGTTTAGGGAATTTCGGTTTATTCAAGTCCTATCCTATATCTCTTACTATCTTTCGGTGAGACTTAAAACACCTTTCTTCGGTGTTTAAAAAATTTCAATCACAGCCTTGCTTACAACCTATGATACACAATAGGATTTTTTTTTATTGTTTGTTTATTAGAATCATTTACACTTATAAATTGTTAGGTTACATTTGAGTTATTATTTCAGTAATATTTATAATGAGTTCTTGGTAGATAAAATAAATCTACTTATTAGAAGATCCACTCTAGAATTAATGGAGTGACTTGTAAATAAAATATTTATTGTAAATATTAAGAGTTGCTGTTTTTAAATAAGACAGACAGATACTTAATTTTAACTTAGTTCTAAGTTAAAAATTAGTTTATTTACACTCTTAGTATTCAGATGTAAATAAAGCTATTTACTGAATAAACTTAAAGTTTATATAAATAATAATAGACTCTTTAACTTATAAGTTAGATATTATTAATTAAGTTAAGATTTTACTATATTATTTAGTTATATATTGACGCTTTAACTATATTATATTATATTTATTTATTTACAAATTATATATTATATTATATTTATTACTGTATCCATAATCAAATATTAACGTAACGTCAACAACATTTGGATTATATTTTATTTATTATATTCATTACAGATTCCTTTTACTATCCTTATAATAAAAAACAAACATGAAAATTATTCTCCCTTTTATCCTCTTACTTTCTTCAGTTCTGAAGGATTGTCTCTTCAGTTAATTTCGGATCAAGCCATTCTTAAATATCTTAGAGTATAGTTCTCACAATTCTTTTGAGATGGTTTGGTTCGAAAGGAGAGGGTAGGAAGGCTAAAGTTTTATTTTAAATAGATTATTTATTTAATATACTTTCAAAAATAAATAAAAAGACCCAATCTTTGGCTGTTCCTTTGTTGGTCTGACGAAAGGGGGTCATTTCAATTGAAGAAACAAAGGAATAGGTGAAATGTGCTCCGAATGAAGCTTAGAGTTGGCAACTAGAGTTGTTAATTCTCCTCATTTGCATTTCTCAATTTAATCCGAAATACAGTCCACTACCATCTTTTAAATGCAAATGAGTGTATCCTTTAAATTAAAATTATATTAATCATTTTTTCATTCGGAAGTCAACTGAGTCAGGAGGTTGTTAGGGAGGGAAAATATTTTTTTGCTTTTTTCCTTTCTGATGATCTCATGATTTTAGTTGACTACAGTATAATATCTGACACAATCATAATTTGTTCATCAACCTTTTCTGTTACGCAAGAAATTTGTGTAATGGATTTGTCGTCTATATTTCTTCGGAGTTAGAAGGACCCAACATCTTTTGGTACAAAGAAAAGGCTGCCTCCTCGAAAGGGAAAACATTGCCTATGCTGGAATTACTCTCAGTATTCCTGGCATTGAAGTGCTTGCCTCAAGTTCCTACTAGCTTTCCAAGCACTAGATTTCGAGAGATTAGAATATTCTCGGATTCTCTTGTATGAAGATAAAAGAACAAGAGTAATTTTGATCACAATCGAATTCAGGATATTCGTTTCATTACAGTCTCTCAAGATCCTCTCATTGGTCGTCGACATTTTATTATGTCAAATCAGAGGAGACACCTGCTGATCTAATTATCAGGGGAATTCCTCTAAAGGAATTTGAGAGGAAATATCATTTCTAGTCTGACCGTCCTGAGTTTCTTTCTTCGGATCCGACATATTAGCCGAAGACCGAATGTGAGTAGTAGTAGTCAGGAGTGTCGATCCTTCGACATACACTAAAGTATTTACCGTTATCAAAGAAACCAGTAATCCTCCAGTAGTCAATTTCTCACGATTTTTGAGCTTTAACTCTCATAAGAGTTTGCTCCCTGCTTTTCTGGTTTTCTGTTGCAAATATAGATCCTCTAGTTTGTGACAGAAAGGCTCGTCTATTCGTCTATTCGTCAATTCGAACTATGCAAAGGCAATCTTCTGTAAGGAATTAGATTTCTTGGAGAAGATTCTTGAGAAACAATCTAAAGCCCTTCGAATACCAGATTTAATAAACAATCTGAATCTGTTTATTGACGACGATGGATTTATCAGAAGTAAGGGTCGACTTTCTCGTTCGAATTATTAGGAATATGATGTAATAAACCCCATCTTAATGAGTTAGAAACATCATCTTACTCATCTTTTGATAGGACAGTCACATTTTGACTGTAGACATTTGGGGATTCAAACCACCTTAACTAGCATTAGGTTTGAAAGCGATATGTAAATTGAGAAGGATTGATAGGATTAGAAATGAAAGAATAAGGGAGATGTGTAAATGGAAGAGGGGTTTAGTTGTTAGAGCGGCGGAGAGTGTGGTAAAATGGTTTGGACATATGTGTACAATGAATGAGGACAGAATGGTAGGCAAGGTACTTAGATCAGAGGTGGATGGCGTTAGGGGGAGGGGAAGGCCAAAGTAAATAAAATAAAATAAAATAAATAAAATAAATAAATAAAAAAAAATAAATATATATATATATATATATATATATATATATATATATATATATATATATATATATATATATATATATATATATATATATATATATATATATATATATATATATATATATATATATATATATATATATATATATATATATATATATATATATATATATATATATATATATATATATATATATATATATATATATATATATATATATATATATATATATATATATATATATATATATATATATATATATATATATATATATATATATATATATATATATATATATATATATATATATATATATATATATATATATATATATATATATATATATATATATATATATATATATATATATATATATATATATATATATATATATATATATATATATATATATATATATATATATATATATATATATATATATATATATATATATATATATATATATATATATATATATATATATATATATATATATATATATATATATATATATATATATATATATATATATATATATATATATATATATATATATATATATATATATATATATATATATATATATATATATATATATATATATATATATATATATATATATATATATATATATATATATATATATATATATATATATATATATATATATACAGAAGTACAATAAAGCTTGGGGGTAAGAAGCATAGAATTTTTCAAGAGTATGCCCCACAAAAGGGATGTAGACAGGAGGATAAGGATACGTTCATGGAAATACTGGAGGAAGTTTACAGAACAGATGAAGGTACGGTATCTCTAATGATGTGAGATTTCAATGCTAGAGTATGAAGGGAGAGAGAAGGCGTGGAGGAGTTCATTGGACCGTTCGGAGAGGAAGTGAGAAACTCAGAGGAGGAAAGACTTATTGATATGTGTGTTAGAAATAATCTAAAAGTAATGAATGGCTTTTTAAAGCATAGAGAATCGCACATGTACACAAGGTACAGATGGAACCAGAATTCAGGACGTTTTGACCAAAGATCAGTGATAGACTACTTTATTTCATCAGGTAATAGGATAGTGAACAATGTGAAGGTGATTTCTGGAGTGTCTCTAGATGCAGATTATGAAATGATAATGGCAAAGGTTAAAGTAAGAAACTTCAGAAAACAACACCTGTATAAGAGGAGGGAGGGAAGTAGCGCTCCCGAAGAGATGAGATTACCCCCTGCTGGGTATACGGGGTGTTAAAGGTACTCCTATCTCATCCCGGTGCCCAATGGTTCGCTCCCTTTCGCGCTCACCTTCTATCTACACGGAGTAGGCTCTCCTTTACATACATAAAACATTTCTAACACATCTTAAAAAAAAAAATCAATAATGGCGTCAACTTCGGTAGCCTCGGAGAAGCCACGGGGGGCGGCTTCCAAAAATAGCCCCTCATCCACCCCTTCCCTCATCACCACTTGGGAGTTGGTGGCCTCCGGTGATGGGGTTGGTGCCACCAGGACACAGCTGCCGGCTTGTCCTGATGCACGGTCTATTTTTTTCATTAATTTCTGCAACATTCGCGGTCTGCACTCTAATTTCCACTTTGTTGAACATTACCTCTCTTCTTCTAAACCTCACCTCTTATTCTTGACCGAAACTCAGATGTCTGAGCGTTCTGATAGCAAACCCTACTTATTCTGTTTCCTCCTACTGTCTCTATCCTCAATTTTCAGCCAAAGGCGGTTGTTGTGCATACGTGCGCAACGATGTCGTTTGTTTTCGTGTCTCTAATTTGGAGTCCTCCGAATTTTCAACCTTATGGCTTAGGCTCTCTTGCCATTCTACAACTAAATTCATTTGTTCTGTTTATTTATTTCCTAATTCTACTGACTATCCTAAATTCTTCGACTATTTAAACTCCAAAATAGAGCGCATTCTCTCTTCTTCTCCTTTCTCTGAAATCATTATATTAGGTGATTTCAATGTTCACCACCGCCAATGGCTTTCTTCTAGTTCTCATGATACAGCGGTGAACGTGCCTTCCTTTTCGCTATCCAAAACGACCTTGAGCAGTTGGTGCAGCTCCCTACTCGTATCCCTGATCGTCTTGGAGATGAACCCAACATTCTAGACCTTTTCCTAACTTCTAATCCTTCTTCTTATACTGTTAAACTCTTTCCTCCTCTGGGTTCCTCCGATCACATTGTTATCTCTGTATCCTCTTCTATCTCTTCAAGTCTTCCGCAGGAAAGACCCCTTTCTACGGAAAGGAAACGTTTGTGGCACTTCGGTGCCGCAAGCTGGTCGGACTTGCGGTCCGTACTTCTTCGATTTCCCGTGGAATGATTATTGCTTCCGTGGGAGGGGTCCCTCGGAGTGTGCAGAACGCATTACCGAGGTGATTCTCTCTGGCATGGAGGCATACATTACATATTCTTTCCCTTCTACTAAACCTAACAAACCTTGGTTTAACTCTGCTTGTTCTCGTGCTATCCGCCGCAGGGATGCTGCCTTCAGGGATTACCGTCGTCTTCAAACTCCAGAAACTCACGCTACTTATATTTCATCCCGGAATCGTGCAAAATCTATCCTTCGTAACACTAAAAACTCATTTCTCCGTAGAAAATGCAATAATCTTTCTGGTTCCTCTTCTTCACGTTCTTTCTGGCATTTTGCGAAGAATGTCAACTCTAACTTTGCTTCCTCCTCTTTCCCTCCTTTAATATCTTCCGACGGCACAACTGCTGTTTTACCTTCTTCTAAAGCTGAACTCTTCGCTAAAACCTTTGCCTCTAATTCAACCTTAGACGATTCCGGAGCTATTCCTCCTCCTTCAACCCCCTCTAACTCAATTATGCCTAAAATCAGAATTTCTTCTAAAGATGTCATTTCTGCTCTCTCTGAGCTTAATACTAAGAAGGCGTACGGTCCTGATGGTATTCCTCCTGTAGTTCTCAAAACTTGTGCTTCCGACCTTGTAGCCTGCCTCGGTAAACTATTTCGTCTTTGTCTCTCTACTTCAACCTTCCCTTCTTGCTGGAAACGTGCGCTCATTCAACCTGTGCCGAAGAAGGGGGACCCCTCTGAACCCTCCAACTACCGTCCTATTTCTTTGACCTCTGTTCTCTCTAAATTTTCGAATCTATCCTTAACAGGAAGATTTGGAAACATCTCAATTCTTCTAATCTTAACTCTGAATGGCAGTATGGCTTTAGTAAGAAACGCTCTATGGGTGATCTTCTTTCCCTTCTCTTTGACTCTTGGTCCTCCGCTATTCGGCATTTCGGTGAATCTTTTGCTGTCGCGCTGGACATACCGAAAGCCTTCGATAGAGTTTGGTACAAAGCTTTGATTTCTAAACTTCCCTCTTTCGGTATCTATCCTTCTCTCTGTGATCTTCTCGCTCATTTTCTTTCTGGTCGTTCAATAGCAGCTGTTGTAGACGGCCACCGTTCATCCTTTAAATCTATTAACAGTGGTGTTCCTCAGGGTTCTGTCCTATCACCAACACTTTTTCTACTTTTCATTAATGACCTTCTCTCTATCACCTCATCTCCTATCCACTCCTTTGCTGATGACTCCACTCTTCATTATTCTTTCCAGTTTGAAAAACGTCCCACCCAACAGCAGTTGATAGACTCGAGAAGGGTAGCTTTGGAGCAACTAACCTCTGATCTTTCTCGTATTTCAAATTGGGGCAGAGAAAACATGGTTGTTTTCAATACCTCAAAAACTCAATTCCATCATCTCTCCACTCGACACAATCTTCCACACAACTATGATATCTTCTTCGAAAACACACAAATCAAGCCTTCATCTGTTCTTAATATTCTTGGTGTTTCTTTTTCTCGTGATCTTTCTTGGAAAGATCACATTACTTCTCTTTCTAAACAAGCTTCTAAGAGGTTGGGTGTTCTGAGGCTCCTTCAGAATTACTTCACGCCACCCCAGTTGCTTGCT
>SEYY01020003.1:0-27500 GCA_009176605.1 Armadillidium nasatum
TAGAACTAATGTTCTGCGAGAATTTTAAGTTTAAACTTCTAAAGACATTTCTAAAGTTGATATCGATTGTAAAATTCTAATAATTAGAACTAATGTTCTGCGAGAATTCTAAGTTTAAATCAATTTCAAAATTCAGATATCGATAATAAAATTTTATAATTACAATGGTATTTACCAATTTCTTAGTTTCAAGATCGAAAACTTTCTAAATAAATAACCTCGCTTAAGAGCACAACTTATCGATAAGAGTTCCAAAAAGTAATGACTACTTCTTTCAAAATTTTCAGATTATGAATTCTGGCAACCATCATAGGTTGTTAGTTTTTAATCTTGACCAATCGGAAAGCTTCATTTTTAGCTGGTTGCTAAAATTCGTATTCTTTTTCTATTTCTGGCAACTCGGTGACGGACTATGTTTCTTGTCTACTCGAAATCTCCGCCTCCATTTTGAGTGATTTATTTTTCTTATCTTTTGTATTTTATATTTTATTTGTAGTTTTTTCACCCTTTTTTATATAATTTTCCAATCTAGAAATTCTATATCCATGTATGTTTGACATTTCTTTCTTGATCTTAGGCTAATTTCATGATTTCGTTATTATTGGAACTTACAGGCCTAACTCTAAGCTTAGGCTAGACTTGATTTGTCTATGATGTTTTTGTCCTTTTTCTTACTGAGTTTTTAATTAAGATTATTGATCTTATTTTGTAGGGCGATCTTATTTTAAAGGTTATTCTTTAATTAATTATCAAAAATTATTAATTTATCATAAAAACCAACACCAATTTAAAACACCGGTTACCACACCCCCCTCTTAAAGATGTAGTTAGGTAGGATCAATGGTCAATATACACGTTATCGGTAATGAATTACTCGCTTAAAAGTGGTTCTTGTAATGACAGCAGTCTTTCTTCTGGATGGTCCTGCCTCCGACTTGGCCAAAATGTTGATAATTTAACTGATTTTGTCTATTTTGAATTTTATATCGTCAGGTCTGGATGTCTGACGTGTTTGGGAAAAAGTTAGATCATCTGGTCTATTTCTTTGTTTCTTTGCCCATTCATGTCTGGTATCTTGGTTTTTTGGCTTTGTGGTTCAGCCCTCCGTCTCCTTCTAATATTTCGTGGAGTATCTCCTCCTGATGAGGTGACTCTAGACGGAAGTAAAGGCTTGTTCAATTACTTGGTATGCCTTCCCTGGAATTTTATTTAACTGATCGTGGTAAGTTTTGAGTAATTTCCAGAACTGTTTAATCGTGTTATTTGGCAAAATGTAGGCCATCTCTGGTCGACCCCTGATACGCTTGTGCTGGTTTTTTAAGAGATCTTAATTTCTGGACAAACATATTATGATTCTCTAATCGAGCAAGAGCCAAAGGTTTTGGATTTAACTGGCGTGTCCAACATTGAAAAAAATCGCTTATTATGCCCTGCATCTGTTTGGTGAATTTTAAGGTGTGACCATAGTTATATACAGTCTTGACCTGGTGTGCATGGAAGTTTATTATATAATCTATTATTATTGTATTGCCCAAAATTAGGAATATATGGGAACAGTGATTATTATCTGACAATACGGGTAGTCTTTTTTCCATTCTACTAGTTTGTTCTTTATTTGGTCCACCAATACCTGGTTGTTTATCTTAAGGTTTGGCATCATGATCTTACAATTAGGTATCCTTCCATGGTCGGAGCATCGTGAAGTCACAATGCAGCCCCACAATTACAATAATGTCGATTGGTGTATGCTTCTGTTAAGACATTTTCCTCGAGAATCTTGTCAACTTTAAGCAATGCCTCAGTTGTCGTCATTCCAGGTTTATAAAATCGAACTATTTCAGCGGGTTTCCATCCCTGGCATTCTTGTTCCAATTCTTTCACTCTACTATCACCAACGACTACTATTTGCTTTTTTTCCCCAGACCATGATCTGGAAAGATAATAAACAAATTAAGACACTCAAATAATTCATTAATTCTACAACAATATTACTCCGGAACAGAATTTCCAACAAATCTGCAAAACAGGATTAGAAATCTTTAAAATAAATTATTAACAAAATATTTAATACTGGAATTTTTCACAACAGATGCTGCAATACAATTAATGGTTATGGACATAACAATCAAAATAAAATTTGATAGATTGGTACTTTATTATATCTGAAATTATTAGTTAACATGACATGACAGATAATCAAAATTGTGTAAAATTTCTTACCAATTATCCAAACCGAAACATATTTCATCTTAATTTCTTACCATTGACATTAATATACTTTACCATCAGAACCCAGAAAAATCAAAGGAAAGATTCGATATCGTGCTATTTCCCTCTAATTCCACTAGATCCTGCCATAGTCTTGAAGTTCTTGCATCTATAATGGGAATTCCTCGACTGGGTCTATTGAGTTCTAATTCTTCTTGAATCCACGGCTCCATATTATAAGTGGCATTATTATAAGGTATTCGTCTTTCAGCTTCGTGACTTGCCATTTGGTCTTTTGAATCTTGATTTAGATCTACATTATGTTGTAGATGAATATTATATTGGAATACCTTTTCCCAGTTTATTTTAAACATGGTTTGATGTTCTTCTGTAAACCCCTCAAAATCAGGTTGGGATGTATTACTCTTTGTGTCTTCTAAATCATTTTCTTGATTAACCTTTTTTAATTCTTCAGGAGTTTCATACCACTTTTTTAAATGTTTGTGATGTATTTTATATAATATAGTATTTCTATACTGATGTTGAAGGTCGTACATCACTCCGTTCTCATATGTTTTAATTACTTTATATGGACCATGGAATTTCTTAGCTAGTTTATTTTCTACATTATGACCTTTAAGAATGTTTTTCTTGAGGACTAATTCATCTAACTTGTAGGGTTCATAATCTTGTTGTGTCTTTCCCCAAGTCTTGTCATTTACTTGATTCTTTTCAACATTGCTCAAAAAGATGTTAGCTGGAGTCTTTCCTAATTCCCGGTGATACGTATGATTGTATACCGCAACTATATCAGGCAAACTTGTATCCCATTCCTCTAAATTGTCAAGCATTCTAAACATATTAAGTAAGGTTTGATTGACTCTTTCTACAAGGCCATTTGTCTGCGGCATGTTAGCTACGGTGCAACGGTGTTTGATTTCTTTGGTCTTCAAAAATTCTTCAAACAAATGATTAGTAAACTCTTTTCCGTTGTCTGATTGCACTTCCAGAGGATCTTTTAAAAAGGTTGCAATCATATTTTTAAATGCTTTTAATACCGTAGTTGCCGTTTTATCTTGTATGGCCACAGCAGATGTCCACTTAGAATACATGTCAACAGCGACGAGAATGTACTTTTGGCCGGATTTTGTTCTAGGCATTTCCATTAAATCAATAGCGACCACATCGAAAGGTTTTTTTCGCTTGTATTCTAAAAGTTGGGGGTCGCTTTTGACGAGCTGGTAACAGTTTTCCGCTGCTGACATTTGATGCATACACGGGTAATTTGTTCACATATAGTTCTTAAATGAGGACTCCAGGTTATTTCTTTCACTTTGTTTATTATCTTGTCTCGTCCTGGATGATAATTATTCTTATGATAATCGATGACCAGGTTTTTTAAGTCATCGTACCCGATAAGTGGAACATTTGTTTCATTTTCTTGATAGTACAAAATCTCCATTCCTCTCAACTATGTTTCTCAAAAATTTTATATATCTTTTCAAATGTCTTTCCTCTTTAAGTTCCTTTATCTGATCTTGTACTGTATTATTTTCTTGCAAAATCCTTTTCAAATTCTGTAAACACGTATCTTCAAGCTGTCCCTTTTTAATTTCTTCTACTAGTTGTTCCTCATTTCTCGTATATTTTAATGTAGATCTTCTACTTGGCAATTCTTCGGTTTCCTCTGGTTCTGATCCCACCATAGACTCAATCGTTATATCATGAGAATTCAAGCTTTCTGAATCAACTATGTCTTCCTCAGTATTTCCTTCACTCTCTTCCTCATCTTCAATCTCGAATAAGACGATCTCTTTCAGAATTTCCGCCTCTTCAAAATCTGAGACAAACAAATTTATTTCGTCAACACAGCTTGTTACTCTTTCTTCAGATGCATTCTTCTCCAATAAATTAAAATGAACGCCGTGTATACTTAAGAGATGACATATCCTAGTACCTTTATCATTATATGACACCCATTGGTCTTTAGCATGATATATTTTAACTTGGATGTCGTATATACGGGCACAAGCTTCCACAATCTCAGAGCTGACCATAGTACCTGAGATATTCATTCGGTTCAGATTCTGTCTAGTTTGTTTAGTGTCCATTAACCCATAGGTTTTCAAATTATTTCTCACTTCATTGAACCGCACGCTCACGGAGAATCTTGTGAGCTTTTTCATCATTAAATAAGAATATGGCTATTGCCACGAACAGGGCGTTTCCGCTGCCTTTAATTTCTTTTTCTTTAAATCCTACCGGTACTATATCTTCTTCAATTTCTATTTCCTCTGTATTTTCTGGAACGCATCGAGAGAGGAAATCGCTGATGTGATTAAATTTCCCGGGTAGGTATTTGATCTCAAAATCGTACTCAGCTAAATCTGTTAAAGTTCGGGCAATTCTTGCATTTACTCCAGCCATATTGTGCAAATAAGTTAGGGGTTGGTGATCAGACCAGATGACAAACCTTCGGCACATTAAAAATGTGCGAAACACTTTCACTCCCCATCTTAATGCGGCTAATTCTTTCTCTAGAGTACTATAGTTTCTCTGGGCGGATCCAAAACACATCGAGGCATAGGCTATAACTTTTAGTTCCCCGTCTTGCTGTTGTTTTAAACAAGCTCCGGCACCTGTCCCAGATGCATCAACAAACAGTTCCAATGGTTTTTTACTCTCATAGTCCGGGAAGGCTAAAATTGGTGGTTCTACCAAAGCTTGTTTTAATCTTTCAAAGCTTTCTTGACACTCCAGAGTCCATTTTATACTCTTTCCTGTTGTTAACTGAGAGAGAGGCTTCATGAGTTTAGCAGCCTCTGGAATATGTCTTCTATAGTAATTCACACTACCCAAGAAACTCTGAACTTGCTTTATGGTTTTGGGCACTGGAGCTTTTTGTATGGCCTCTATATTTTCGGATAATGGTAATATTCCTTCTTCGCTAACTTCCTGGCCTAAAAATTTTACTTTTCTTCTGAAGATATTACATTTTTCCGGTTTTATTTTTAAATTAAACTCACGCAGTTTCTCTAAAACTTGACTTAGATTATTCAAATGTTCGTCAAAATTTCTTCCCAAGATCAAAATATCGTCCAAGTAGGCCATTACTTGTGTTTTTGAGAAATCTTGTATCATCAAGTTGACTAGACGTTGGAAAGTCGCGGGTGAGTTACAGAGGCCAAAAGGCAATCGTACGAACTCCAGATGTTTTGAAGATGTTGTAAAAGCAGTATATTCTCTTGATTTTTCATCCATGGGTAAGTTGTAGTATCCTTTGGTCATGTCTAGAAGACTAAAATAGGTACTGCCTTTCAAATTATAAATACAGTCGTTCACAGCGGGTAGTGGAAAACTGTCCTTAACTGTCCTCTGATTGAGGGCTCTATAATCAATACATACCCTTACTTTGCCATTCTTCTTGATAATAGGTACAATAGGACTGCTCCATGGACTCTTTGATGGTTGTATAATTCCTTGTTGTTCTAATGTTTTTAATTCTTCGTCCATAAGCTCTTGCACCTTCGGATTAAACCGCCTTACTTTTTGACGAATGGGCTCATAATCATTCAATTTAATTTTGTGTTTCATTTTAGTTGTATAACCCACGTCATTGTCGTCTTTACTAATGATATCTTTAAAATTTTCTAACGTTTTACATACAATATCTTTTTGTTCTGAATTAAGGTCGGTTTGGTTCAATGTAAATCTTTCCTCCCAACTCAAGTGCTGATTTTCTTGTTCTTTCTCCACTTCTTGTTGTTCGTATATTTCTTTTAAAGTTTTTCCGTCTTTTACTAATTCTATAGTTGTTACCACTAAATCTTTTGTATCAATCTTATAAGTTTCATCTCCCAAATTTATAACATTAATATAGGCTCTTTTCCCATTATTTACAGTATTTGAAATAAACAATCCATTCTTTCTAAAATTATCCAATCCTGCTATTTCAGTACTATATAATTTGGGTTCTTTAAAATTATTTGGCCACATTAGTTCTATTTTATGTATGTATCCAGCCTTTATATGAGCATTCTTTCTTAATTTCAACTTGATGTTACTTATTGGGGCTGAATTATATCTAAAATTACATACAACAATTTCTTTCCCATTATCAGGCCTACATATTAATCTATTATTTTCAAAGTCAATTTCTAAAAAGTATTTTTTCAAAAAATCGATTCCAAGAATCATTTCATGTGTTACTTTTCGACTAATGATGAAACTTTCATGCTTTATTTGATATTTTCCTACTTTGAATGATAATTTCATCTCCCCTTCTGTTCCTTCTATATCTCCGTGTACTCCAATCAATTTAATATTTGTATCTTTGATTTCTTCATTTAATAATTGAGCAACATCATAACTAATTACATTGAGTTGGGCTCCTGTATCTATTAAAGCTCTTATAATGGCTCCTTTTACATTTATGTCCAAGTATAATCTTTGATCCGTATCTTTAGGTGCAAGGCTTTGTCCTACTCCCTTAATTCCACCCTGCTCGGTTAAGGGGTTCTTTAGTTTTCCGGCTGCTTCCTGAATACATTCTTAAATTCCTCACAGTTCTTCATCAAATGGTTTTCTCCACAATAAGGGCATTCATATCTTTGAGCTTGTTCCCTCCTTTTCTGGTGGTGCTCTTCTTGTATTTTGCTCATTTTGTGCAGCACTTGTTGGTCGTTGTTCCTGTTTTTCGGGTCTTTCTGATCTATTGCCTTGTTCTCGGTTTCTTTCTTGAGCTATTCTTTTACGACAATCTTTAATCATATGACCTGGCTTACCACAACAGAAACAACTTTTGTTTTTCTTGTAGCATTCCGATTCTAGATGCCCTTCTTTTTCACAAAAATTACATTTTTTATCTGTCTTTTTATCAGTTACTGCTACTTGTAACCTTTTCTCTCAGGTTTTCTTTCTGTGGTGTTGTCTTTTCTTTCTTCTTTCTTATCAGGCTGATTACTACTAAAGCACATCTCTACATTGTCGGCTATCTCGATTATCCTATCTATACTAATTCTTGGTTCCGACAATGCAGCAAATTTTACTTTCCCAGCTGATTCTCCGCTAAGTCCTTCTAGTATTTTTATTTTCTTCATTTCATTAAATAACTCTTGTCGTGTATCTATCCCAGCTGCTTCTGCCAGTCGATCTAATCTCATAGAAAAATTCATTAATAGTTTCGTTTTTCTCTCTTTTTGCACTCCAATATTTTTCTGCTATTTTATCCTTATTTCGAGAAGCCTGATGAACAATTTTTCTGAGTTTTTCTTTAACCAAATAGTAAGGAATTCTTCCGCCATCGATGTTATTAAAAGAATCCAGTAAACTTCCTTCTAAATATTTACCCAGGACGCGACTCCATGTATTTACTACTTCCGGATAGGTATTATCGCAGTATGTTTCGAAAATCTTGTAAAAATCTTTCAAAATCATGTCCCTCTTCTAGTGAATATTTCAAGGGTGGTGGGACTAGCCTTCTTCGATAATAGTAGTGACTATCCATCATGTGTTCAGGTGGTGGTGTATATTGTCGTCCTGGTGTATAATGCTGACTTGTTCCAGCTCTACTTGAATACTGGCGACTATTCATTCCTCTTTCCTGTTCTTGTCTTTGTTGTTGTTCTGGTGTTGATGTCATATGTGGTTGTAACTGTTCATTCATTTCAGACCTCTCTTCAGGGATATCCACTCTAAAATCCATCTTGTTAACTAATTCTTTTTTAATGATCTTTTTAAATTCTTATTGAACTTTTATTCTTAGCACCAGGTATGTTAGGTGGCTAATCCTGGTCACGGCACCAAAAATGTTATGTCGTAGCTTGTGGTGGGTATTACGACACAACTTATAAGTCCTTCTTATATTAGATCGTTTCTTAATTCAAACTTGGATTGCGTTGTGTCTTTGCGTAACTTAAACCAAGACGACGTTACTTTAATTCAAGTGTGCGCTTAAAAATAATTAAATAAACTTACTTTTACTACTTAGTTGTTTTCTTTACCTTAATTCAATCTAATAAATTTTAATTTACCTTGTTTTATTTCCTGTAGTTATCAATTATATTCTTTTGTTTGTCTTTATTGTTTGACCTATTATTATGTTATATTTTAATTATAAATTAATAGCTTCTTGATAGTTAAACAGAACGATCGAAAACTAAAATTATCTTCAAAATACCAGGCTTATAACTACTTGAAATTAAATAAAATGTTTAAGATTAAATACGTATTCCAAAATTGTTTGGCTAATATTGTGATATAATGCTATCAAAATATTCAAAAGGTTAAACAAAGCTTAACGTCAATGCTCAAAGAACCCAACGAAACTTAATGGCGAAATTCTTAAGTTGATTACAATGGTATTTTAATTTAATTAATTTAAATTAAAATTGTTCAACTTGTTCAATAAACTAAATGTAATAAGTGAAAAACTATGTCAAAGTTGCTCTCGTATAAACTAATTAAGCTGGGTTAACTGATCAATCAAAACAAAAGATTTCGAAAATTTAATTAAAAGATCGTATATTGTAAATTAAAAGATCGTATATTGTAAATTATTTCAAAGTATTTCAATATAAACTGATTTCAGTTCACTGAACTTTCACAACAATCCTCCAATATAGAAAAACGTAGTTGGTAAATTACTATCTATGTCACAAAGTGTTTAAATTAATTCAAAATATTGTTTACGAGTCTAGTACGGCAATAAAGGATTCACTAAAAACAAACAAAAACTTCTGTCTATCTATAATAAATAGTTTCAATATTTATTCCAAATCTTATTAAAAATAAAATTTTAATATACAAGTAACTAGTTTATAATTTACATTCAATAATAATTCATAAAAGATTCGCTTTCTTATGCTTATTTTGGTAACTAGTTTATAATTTACATTCAATAGTAATTCACAAAAGATTCGCTTTCTTCTGCTTATTTATTAAAGTTCTTTTAATTCATGTCTGGTTATAATTTGTTATAATTTTTCCAATTAGCCAAAAATCGTAATCGTAGTAATATAATTCAAATTAGAGCTAACGCTCTGCGGAATCATAAGATAGTTCTGATTAAGTTCTGATATCAATAATAAAATTCTAAAATTAGAACTAAAGTTCTGCGAGAATTTTATGTTTAAATCAACTTCTAAGTTCAGACATCGATAGTAAAATTCTAAAATTAGAACTAATGTTCTGCGAGAATTTTAAGTTTCAATCAACTTCTAAGTTCAGACATCGAGAGTAAAATTCTAAAATTAGAACTAATGTTCTGCGAGAATTTTAAGTTTAAGTTCTGATATCAATAATAAAATTCCAAAATTAGAACTAAAGTTCTGTGTGAATTATAAGCTCAAGTTCTGATATCAATAGTAAAATTCTAAAATTAGAACTAATGTTCTGCGAGAATCTTAAGTTAAACAAATTTCAAAGTTGATATCGATTGTAAAATTCTAATATTAGAACTAATGTTCTGCGAGAATTCTAAGTTTTAAATCAATTTCAAAATTCAGATATCGATAATAAAATTTTATAATTACAATGGTATTTACCAATTTCTTAGTTTCAAGATCGAAAATTTTCTAAATAAATAACCTCGCTTAAGAGCACAACTTATCGATAAGAGTTCCAAAAAGTAATGACTACTTCTTTCAAAATTTTCAGATTATGAATTCTGACAACTATCATAGGTTGTTAGTTTTTAATCTTGACCAATCAGAAAGCTTCATTTTTAGCTGGTTGCTAAAATTCGTATTCTTTTTCTATTTCTGGCAACTCGGTGACGGACTATGTTTCTTGTCTACTCGAAATCTCCGCCTCCATTTTGAGTGATTTATTTTTCTTATCTTTTGTATATTTATATTTTATTTGTAGTTTTTTCACCCTTTTTATATAAATTTTCCAATCTAGAAATTCTATATCCATGTATGTTTGACTTATTTCTTTCTTGATCTTAGGCTAATTTCATGATTTCGTTATTATTGGAACTTACAGGCCTAACTCTAAGCTTAAGGCTAGACTTGATTTGTCTGTGATGTTTTTGTCCTTTTTCTTACTGAGATTATTGATCTTATTTTGTAGGGCGATCTTATTTTAAAGGTTATTCTTTAATTAATTATCAAAATTATTAATTTATCATAAAAACCAACACCAATTTAAAACACCGGTTACCACACTATTAGTGCATCATTCTGGAATTATTGCAAAGTAGTTTTTTATATATATATATAATAGTCTTTAATTTTTAGGAAAAATTCTAAGAAATTTCAAATAAAGACATTGTTATATAAACTCTTTAAATGCTTCATTAAAAAAAAAAAAAAAAAAAAAAAAAAAAAAAAAAAAAAACTTTCTTCTAATATATATATATATATATATATATATATATATATAATATATATATATATATATATATATATATATATATATATATATATATATATATATATATATATATATATATATATATATATATATATATATATATATATATATAATAGTATAAAGTGCGCGTAATATACTATAATAAAAAATATCAAAATCAGCTTGTTGTATATTTGCTATTATACAATCTTTTGATTATAAATACTGCTTAAAAAGAACGCTCTAAATTGGATGCAACACTAATACTTATATGAATCTTATATCTTTGACATTATGTAAGTATTACTCATCAACAAAGAAGGAAGAACGTATGAAATTATGTGGAACGATGTATAAAAGCAATAGAAGCAAGACCATCCACATCAGATGAGGTTGTGGGAAGTCTTAATCCACCCAACCCTATTTAAGAACAGTAATGCTTCTAAATTACTTTCATTAAATACATGAAAAAATCTTTTAAGGTAAAGAAAATAGCAAGCTTGTTACTCTACAAACATATTTAGTAAAAGTAAATAAACTTAGTTTAGAAAATATTGAGTTTCTTAAAACAATGAATAAATTAAAATCTTCCTTTAAAATTCCGATTTATAAATGCATTTCAAAACGTTTTGTTTCTGTAACCAAACTTAACTTGATTTAACTAAACCTAACAAGATCTAACAAAACCTTACTAGACGTAGCCTAACCTTACCTAAGTTTTCTATGTTGGCAATTGTTTGTCTAGAATTATCCAAGTGAAGAAAAGTCTTAACGTGATATCAGACTCATATATCATCCACTATTAGTATTAGTCCAATTTATTTTTATCGAATTCTTTAGAATTGTGATCCATTAAGTTCGGTCCAGGGGAGCTGACAGGACTCCCCACAAGAAGCAAATTTCATTATTTTGACGCAACTGTTTATATATTATATATATATATATATATATATATATATATATATATATATATATATATATATATATATATATATATATATATATATATATATATATATATATATATATATATATATATATATATATATATATATATATATATATATAGATATATATATATATATATATATATATATATATATATATATATATATATATATATATATATATATATATATATATATATATATATATATATATATATATATATATATATATATATATATATATATATATATATATATATATATATATATATATATATATATATATATATATATATATATATATATATATATATATATATATATATATATATATATATATATATATAATATATATATATATATATATATATATATATATATATATATATATATATATATATATATATATATATATATATATATATATATATATATATATATATATATATATATATATATATATATATATATATATATATATATATATATATATATATATATATATTCAGGCAGAAGCAGCTTTCAGACTGGTCCAGTATACAAACCTGGAGGAGCCTCCTTAGCGAAACCAAACGAAAATGAAACGCCAAAAAAAGCAAAGGAAGAATCCAGGTTTAACGGACTTCGCAACAAGTTTGTAACAGAAACAGTTTACGGGTTTCTGGATTTTACAACAACTGTCGGGTCCACAGTTATGGTCTTTACTCCCCAGAGTAAATCAGGTAAAATATTTAATCGTGGGAATAATATTTTTATTCTCTGTCAATCATTTTTATTATTAAATTCTTATAATGTCAGTTTCTTAATTGTTTTCAGTAATACAGGTTTTTAGGAATTGCTGAAATTGATTTAGAGTATTACATAATGCCAATGTACATTAAAGTTTAAAAATAAAATAAAAATAAATAGGTACTTTTAACTATTACATAACTAATTTGCACATGCAAATGCACGTATACCCATATTCACATACATCGACACACATACTCTCAAATATATATATATATATATATATATATATATATATATATATATATATATATATATATATATATATATATATATATATATATATATATATATATATATATATATATATATATATATATATATATATATAAGTTTATATTTTTTTATTCAGTCTCTTGTTAATTGTCATTGCTTCAAGCCATTTTTTTTTTTTTTTTTTTTTTTTTTGTGAAAAAAAAAAAATGACGAACTAGCTCATCAAGAAAAAGAGGCCTGTAATATAGGATGAAAATTCTAGAAACATAGATAGATAATATACAACGCATTTATTGAGAAACAAAGAGAGAAATAAAAGAAAGAGAGAAGGAATGTTGTAAATGGTTTTTTTTTTTTTTTTTTTTTTGCACTGCGTTTAAAATTGCTGTGATTCAGAAAATTAAATCCATTTAAACTAGTTGTTTGCTCTTTCCCTCTTACGTATAAATAAATACATACATACAGTACACGCGACCACACATACATACATATAATAATAATAATAATAATAATAATAATAATAATAATAATAATAATAATAATAATAATAATAATAATAATAATAATAATAATAATAATAATAATAATAATAATAATAATAATAATAATTTTTAAACATAATTTAATAGGATTTTTATTTTTATTTCTGCAGAATCGAACAATCTTCCTTCAAGCGTTCAACCAAATCCAGCGATTGTTTCATCTGTAACTGAAGCTCCGAAAAATGTGCCGCCTACGAAAACCATTTTAGCTGCTCCTTTAAGTACGTCATCAGGCTTAGCAAAACTTCTTCAGGAGTCTCTGTTTAAACCGAAGAAATATAGTACTGAAAAGAAAAGCAAGCTTCGCAGTCCTGTTCTGCAGTCATCCATATACAAAGTTAGTAACGAAGATACGGGATTTAGAGCTTCTGGCTCATTGAATAATGAGATATCAAACAACATAAATGGCAAAACAAATTATGACTTTCTCACTGTAGAACCAACGCCAAGTATATCAGACGATTACGTTTTAGTTGAAGTGAAATCTAAACCTTCAGAAAAACCTACAGGATTAGTTACAACATTAGGAGGAACTATAGTTTCAGACGGGCAGACAACTATTTACAAAACTTCTGTTATAGGAACATATGTTGGTGACAAATATGCTCAAATATTGGAAAGCACATCCAAAATCTTCAGGGAAAATAAAATAGACAAAACTCCAAAAGTAAATGTTATTATTGCTACTCCAATTTTTAAACCTGAAACTACCGCAGCATTAGCAAATACCTTATCTTCTTTGATTACAAAAGGACGGACTCCTAGATATGATATTGGTGCTACATTTACCAAAAGGAAAGGGTCTGATCCTCCAAAATATGACTATTATTATGATCAGAATTACGAAGACGAATACGAGGATTTATATAGAGCCGGATCGGGGGTTCGTCCTTCATTTGTAGCAGTAAATCCTCAAGATTCATTTTCTACTTCAGTTGTTCGCAGAAATGATTATTCTGGTTTTAGACCCCGATTTAAAACTGGAGGAACAAGGAATATTCCTCCATCTTTCTTAAGAAACACACCACCTGACCAACTGAGAAATTCAAACAGACAGCAATCATCCCCCATTAGTCGACCTAAATTTAGAAACAATAAAAAACAGGCGCAATTACAGGAGTCTTCACAAAATAATGATGCTCAAGAAGATCAGAGTCCCTACACTCCAACTCCAAAAACCAAAAAATCAACAGAAGAAACTGTAAAAATTTCGACAAGCGTACCAGTAGAAGGTCCTACTAATGTCTGGTATGAAATCAAAACTTTGAGATCTCTTCATGAATTTAGAGTTGGGACTGGAAAAAATACCAGATATTTGACATACACGAAAACAATAACGCATACTATAGCACCAACAGCTACTATTGAAGTTGCAGATTCTAAAAATTCTATAGTCTATGCAAAAAAGCCTTTATTTGAAAATGTGCTAGAAAATAAAAATCTTGAAATAGCAACACTTCCTCCTATAAACGCAGAAGGTAGAGATATTAGTAATTTACTTTCTACTACCATACAAACATTTAGGACAACGGAGACCATGTATAAAACCTCAGTACTACCAGTAAAGAGGAAATTGGAAACAATGTACCACACTTTAACACAAACCTATTTAATTACTAGGATAGTTTCTGCAATAAAAACTGTTCCTCCAATAGAAGCATTTGAATTTGTGCCAAGCAATTCGTTAAACGAATTCAATGACAAACTTTTGGCAGAAGGAACTGAAAATGAAGCAGCTTTATTACCAGGAGAACAGGAAGAAATTGAAAACAAAGAAGCTAGGGTTCCACCAACTTCTGATTTACTCTTTGATCCAACTCTCTCCAGTCTTGCAGGTGGTAAATTTAATCCTGAGGCTTTAGAAAAACAGACAAATGGTCAAACTCCTGCATTGGCGGGTACTAAACAAACCTCGAACAACCCAGCAAACGGAGCAACACCGGCGCTATCACCAGAAGCTCTTCAGCTGGCATACTTACGTTTGATGAATCCTTACATGTTTGGTGGGTTCCCTGGAGCTCAAGCCCAAACAACAGTGACATCGTCTCCTGTCGTTATAACCACAGATGTTGTTACAACATCTACTCAGGTGCTTCGTGTAATTTTTAACGCAAGACCAATTAAGAAAACTTTGAGTAATATTGGAACTGTGAGAACTACAATTACCACATATTTCACAACAACAATAACTGCCCAACCAGCATTGCCATTCCCATTTCCTCCATCATTTCCTTTAGTGAACGGTTGAATTAGGTTAAATTGCTAGTTATCATTGACAGTTTCTATATATATATATATAAAAAAAGCTCTCATTTGAAGACTATTATAAAGAACTGTATAAGTTACTGTATGAAAACGGTTAAATATTTTGGCACAATATATATATATATATATATATATATATATATATATATATATATATATATATATATATATATATATATATATATATATATATATATATATATATATATATATATATATATATATATATATAATATTAAGCCGGCCAAAGTTTAGCAACACCTTTCTAACTTTATGGAAAATAATTACTTATTAATTAAGTTAGCCATAAAGTTTATTTAAGGTAAAATTCTGCAAAATATATATATATATACTCTTTGTGATTTCAGTTTATATATATATATATATATATATATATATATATATATATATATATATATATATATATATATATATATATATATATATATATATATATATATATATATATATATATATATATATATATATATTGTGTTGTCTGTGTGTGTGAGTGTATGTAATGAATAAATTTACGTACTTAATTTTTGATTTTATATATATATATATATATATATATATATATATATATATATATATATATATATATATATATATATATATATATATATATATATATATATATATATATATATATATATATATATATATATATATATATATATATATATATATATATATATATATATATATATATATATATATATATATATATATATATATATATATATATATATATATATATATATATATATATATATATATATATATATATATATATATATATATATATATATATATATATATATATATATATATATATATATATATATATATATATATATATATATATATATATATATATATATATATATATATATATATATATATATATATATATATATATATATATATATATATATATATATATATATATATATATATATATATATATATATATATATATATATATATATATATATATATATATATATATATATATATATATATATATATATATATATATATATATATATATATATATATATATATATATATATATATATATATATATATATATATATATATATATATATATATATATATATATATATATATATATATATATATATATATATAGCACATAGTTGAGATTACATTCTGTGCTTGATCTCACTTCTAATAATAGAACAGGCCTAAAATTGCGACAGGAGAAGTTTAAGTTAATCATTTTACATGCAATATACCTTCGTTTATTTACTGACAATTTGTGGAATCGTGTTGGTTCACAATACCTTTTTTACACGTACAGTCTCAGTTACTCAATGTTTTTTTTTAAAGAAATAAAGCATTCAAAGGTAACAGAGATCATTCAGGAATTATTCAAAGGATTTTGCCTTTCAGTCTGCTGTGAATTTGATTCAATGTCTGAAATGTCTTGCCCTTATCTGTACCCGACTCTTGACAGATTATTTTAACGTTAACTTCTTGTGTCTCTCTCTCAGGAAAAGTTTGCTGGTACTAGTCTTCCTTCTTTTCCCCTAAAGTCTGCCCTATAATAATCTTATATTTGTACCTCATTTCTCATTATCAATTCATTCGATATCTTCTATGAGAAGCTTGAAGTATTTCGGCACTTTATATTAGTTATTCTTTTCCCCTAAAGTCTGCCCTACAATAATCTTATATTTGTACCTCATTTCTCATTATCAATTCATTCTATATCTTCTATGAGGAGCTTGATGCATTTCAGCGCTTCATATTTGTTGAACTTTAAATCGCTCCTCTTTAAATTTTCCGATATAACTTTGGATGAAGGGTTTCACGAAATGCTCAAAGAGTTTTTCTGACATCGAGGAGTATAATCAGTTTTTATCTTTTTATTAGCACATAAATCTTAGATGGTATAACTAAAATTGCCACAGAAAAACTGCCTTCATGGTTTGCCGCTAATTTCAAATTCATATTGTTAATATAAATTTTATCCACAAGCAAGATAAATCTATTCTAGGTACCTAATATTTTCTCAGAAGAAGAAATAATATTTATATCCCCCCTCCACAACACAAGTTTGACGATATCATCTTATGTAACTTAGTTTCCTCCTTTCCCTCGTCTCCCACTTCTTCTCACAGATGCTTGGCAATATTACCTTATACAAAATCTACACTTTTACTCAGGCCTTGATTTCAACTCTAATTTACAATATTTTGATGCTACTCTCCCTTTCTCACCATTTCTGCCATTCTTGTCCGATCCATTTTTTCTACCGATGTGATTTCTTCTCTTTCTTTCTCTTAGCTTATGTAAAGCTTGCAACCTGAATTGTTAAACTATTCGTCTATTTCTAATAACTTTTAATTTTTCTTCCTGCTTGCGAACTCGTTAAACTTGTTCCAGAAAAGAAGGAATGCCCAAAAATAATTTTGTTGTAATGCTCCTCCTTTTGTTAATTAATTAAAACTTTAGAATACGACTTAACTAGAAAGTTTTGAAGTTCCTTTAAACTTGGCTTAGTTTAGTTTCTGCATAACATGGTCAACTGATGGTATCATAATTTCTTTCTCACCAACTCTTTATTTTCTCATTTCTTGGGCCTCAATTTCCGTTCGTCACTCTGCAAATATATAGAAGCTTCTAACAAAGTGTGATCCAACTCATTGAATACTCTATTCCTTTATTTGATATTACTCTTCCCTCTGCAAAATAATCTTAGACTCCCTTTCTGTTCATCCTATAGCTATTTCTGTACAAGGCTGTCGATGATCATTGTTTATCCTTAAATCTACTAACTATGGTATTCCCCACGGTTCCATTCTATCACAAATCTCTCTTTTCTGCTTCAGTAATTGTGTATCTTTTATATCATATGCATGACTCATTCTCATACTACTTTTCCTTTAAAAAAAAACTTCGAATGCTACGCTTAGGATATTTCGGACTTGGAACAAATAACTTCCAAATATCTCTAAATTTTGTGCTTTTGAACGAATTTCTATGGAACCAACTCTTCTGGTTTTATTGCTCACTTCTAACAATAAAATTCACCTTAAACTACTCCCCTTTTAATACCCTTAGAGAACCGCTTTCCTTTTAGTGTTTCTTGTGCGAGGATAATTTTCTTTGGCATGAAGACTCCAAGGTGTTGGGTTTCGAGAGTTTCCTATAACATGTTTTGTCATTAGGGATAAACAAGTTCTCTACCACTAATAGCACTGGGTTTTTTTTTAGTCTGTCAATCGTCGGCATACCTCTTCCCACAGAAAGGCAATTTCCACTGACAAATATTTATTTAAAATTTGAGTAGTATATATGAAATCTCTATAAAATTGAGACCTCGTAGAACTCATTTTACTATTTATCAATATATATATATATATATATATATATATATATATATATATATATATATATATATATATATATATATATATATATATATATATATATATATATATATATATATATATATATATAAAATATTATTAAATATATAAAAAATAAATAATATTATATATATATATATATATATATATATATATATATATATATATATATATATATATATATATATATATATATATATATATATATATATATATATATATATATATATATATATATATATATATATATATATATATATATTGAAAAGTACACCAATATCATGTCTAACCTAATATGTAAATATTTTTTCACCAATATTTACTACTTTTAAAAAAATAAAATGGTTTTTTTCTTAAATCCTTTAACTGAGAAATTTTTTTTTTTTTTTTTTTAAATAAAAGAATATTATTTTATGTTTTTAGCTACAAGACTTTTTCTTTCTTATTGGTAGGTTTATTTGCCTAATAATAAATAATTAAATATAGTAAAAAAAAAAAAAAAAAAAAAAAAAAAAAAAAAAAAAAAATGATTTTTTTAAAAATTATTTTATTAAATTTTTTATAAAAAAAAAATGACAAAAATACGACTGATAAAACCAGTTCAAAATTTAAATTTCATAGAAAAAGAGTAAATGAAATTATATTTTTATTCTCAAAAGAATTTTTTTGGTACTGTGTTGCTATTTAATATCTATTTCTAAAATATTAAGATAAATATTTGAAAAGACACTCAGTTTGAATTTTCAGCACTTAAAATTTTGACGAAAAATAGGACAAATTAATCTCTATTATTAAAACATAAGAAAATAAAAACAGACAAAGTAGAACATGAAATGTTAGTGAATTGATGAGATTGAATTAATTATTTGAAAAAATTTCAACATGAAAAATAGTATATATATATATATATATATATATATATATATATATATATATATATATATATATATATATATATATATATATATATATATATATATATATATATATATATATATATATATATATATATATATATATATATATATATATATATATATATATATATATATATATATATATATATATATGATGGGACGATTGATAATTTTTTGACAATGACGATGACGATGACAATGACAATGATAATGATGATGAAATTGAAAAACTATATTTAAAAGGTTTCCATTATTTTAAAAAATTAAACAATTTCGTAATAAGGAAAAATTTAAATTGTGTCTTTTCTTTATTCAAATGTGTAAATACATGTAATGTTAATATATAGTATATTACATGGGTGTCTCACTCGCTCTCAGCCCCAGAAGTGTGATATATAGATATCAAAGTAAATAAAATTTGCTACGAATAAACCTTGGTGTATGAGAAGCGAGATAGAGCCGGCCATGAGAGGTCTCGTCACTCGTCCAATGTCAGCATGTAGGAAATAGAAGTATAGCTTCCGCTTTCGGCAGATGCCAGATTTAGCTACTTTTCGAAAAATCTGACAACCTAACCCAAACGGGATTTTGATTTGCAAAGCAAATCACTCAGCTCAAATTGACCTCACGCTCTTTCCTGACACCATTTTGGGGTGTTCAACCCATTGAAATTGGCCTCAAGTCTGGGAAAGGGGCCCCGTGAACCCCCCAAAAATGGTATCTGGAAGTTGCCTGAGTTTGCAATATCGCTGCGTTCACCTCACTCTCTTTCCTGATCATTTTCTTTGCTGTTCAGTCCTTCTGAAATTTTTCGAATCTGGGGGTCCGGGGTCCGCGTGGGTCTGTGAACCGTCAAAGAAAATATCAGGAAAGTCCCTGAGGATGCAAGATTGCACGCAAATGCAGAAAAGACCGTTAGGGACAGGTTGCCAGATTTTTCGAAAAGTAGCTAAATCTAGCATCTGCCGAAAGCGCAAGCTATACTACTAATAGAGTCCTTCTTAGAAGATCTGGTCATTTCCAATTACCTTGGTGGTAACTTTCCATAACATGGAAAAGCGTGAGCAGTCGCATAACACCAACGCTTCTTCGTGGCAAATTTTTTTAACTTATGACTAGTACTTTGATATCTATAAGCGCATATATGGGGCCGAAAGCAAGTGGGACACACTGTAGTATCATCAGAACATTGATTTTAAAATTTTTAGTATGTGAGAATATGGACAGTACAGAGATGTAAAAATCAAGTACTTTAAATTTAGAGCTCTTAAATTGTGATGCAGAAGCAAATTCTTCCCCAGTTTTTTGGGTATATAATTCGATTTCGTCTTGGGGAGTATATTTGTCCTCACTACTAAACAGTCTTCACTCCTAATAGAAGAAGGTGGAGCAGATATTTATAAACGTTTTATGTGCAAATTACTCGACAAAATAATCGGCAGAAAAATGACGATGACGAAAAATATACCGATTTTGACGATGACGATTAATTGTCCCAATATATATATATATATATATATATATATATATATATATATATATATATATATATATATATATATATATATATATATATATATATATATATATATTATATCTTCCTTTCTTATTGTGGTAGATTGCTGACACCTTTCAACTCTAAAGCTTTTCATTTCTTTTGGTTCCTTTTTTTATTCACCTCGATCTACAGTACTACATAATTCTGGAGAATAAGATAACAGCAATAAAGTTTTTTTGAATAAATTTATGTTCAAAGATACTATAGGACCTAGGTAGCCTTTTTTTAAAATTAAATTTGTGATTAGGAAGAGTTGTCTCGTCAGTCTTGCGTACATATTGCATAGGAAAAAATACAAAATCCAAAATTTATGAATTTTATATAGCTCACCCGGCAGCTTTTGCAATAAACATCTAAAACTAAAATTCAAAGTTAAAATAATGTTGTCGGTGTCAGTAAGTTAGTGAAAAATGTCGTTGGATAGTGATTAATTTTTGCCCCCAGAGCCAATAAATCTTTCAATTTATAATAATTTTAATTTATATTCTTTTTTTTTCAATTTCTTTTATGATATTTTCAATTTAGAAATGTGAAGACAGTCACATCATTTAAAAAAAAAAATTTAAAATCGTGATAAAAAAAAAATAAAAAATTTGATTCTAATCATACTAACTGTGGTATAGGATGCTTCTTTCAGCGGGAAGAATGGACGTCAACTATCAAAAAAGGTGTAATGGTGTGTAAATCACCGAACTACAGCCAAGCGTTAAGCCAGATAAATACACACAAGATACATGTAGAGTCGCTACATGAACAGCAATAAGGTCCAGCCAGTCTGAGGATCTAGGGTAGATCGAGGAACGATATAACGTTAACATTTATCGTATTATTAATGTACCTTCGTAATTGGCTATATTTTGTAATTTTAGAGAGGGGATTAGGAGAGTAAATATCTTTAAATTCTTTTAAAGCGAACTCTTCTCCTTTCAAGAAACCGTAATCTATTTTCATACCCGATAGTGAATTTAATATGTATCTTGACTATGATTGACACCATTGCGCCAAGACACTTAGTGGAGAGACATATTCAAACTTTTTTAGTACTATATACAGTTAAAAATGTTAAATGGTACTTTGAGAATAGCATAGGCCCAAGTCGATCAATTGCATGATTTTCAATCTTTTATTTCAACAATTAAGAAAATTAAAACGGTTTTAATTGATTTTTCCATTTTAAAAGGTTTATTAAACAATACTTTGTGACTATTTCATGTTTTCCTATTCTTAAATTTGAATTTATAAGCAATTTGTTAATCATAAATTAGACAGGCAAACTTGCTGTTCGACTTCCTTACTGGTCAAGAGATTTTTATCCTGTACCAACACAAAGAAAACCGACTCCTCAAAACCATTTCCAGAATTTACTAAGGCGTATTATTAGTCGAATTTTACAGCTAAGACATGAATTTAGATGAAAATTTTTAAATTTCTTCGACTACTTTCAAATCTGATGAAAAATAGCATAGTTCAAAATTCTTAGCTGACAACGATCCAGGACTATATAATTTAAATAGTTTTTCGCAGCAAAAATTTACTATTGTCTCCTATAGGACCAATGTGCCTGCTTCCTATCAGAACCCACGTTGTTTCCTATAAGGACCAGTCGTATAATAAGACCAATTTTTTCATAGGCCTCATAAGAAATTCCCTATGAAGCTTATAGGGAGAGAGAGAATCTATAGCCTTTAGAAGGTCATTTTCCCTGATAATGAATACAGTGTATTTACAACCTAACCGTCAAGTATGCATCATATTTGAATATGAAACTTAAAGTATATTACTAACCTGATATTTTTCGGAAATGAAGTCGCGCCATCTGTTGAGATTGAAAAGGAACTCACCGACCAGGATTCGAACCCCTATACTTTGAGTCGATCACTTAATTTCAGCGGCTCTAACCGCCGAGCTACGTAAAATCCTGAGTGTGTTTTAGAGATTTTCGTGTCTAAGTTTCAAATTTTTTTTACGTAAACTTTTTTAAACATATTTTTGTTCTTTATTACTTTTATTTGCTTTAATCTTTTATATATATATATATATATATATATATATATATATATATATATATATATATATATATATATATATATATATATATATATATATATATATATATATATATATATATATATATATATATATATATATATATATATATATACTTTTTTTTTTTTTTTTTTTTTTTTACCTTCTCACCCCCTGACCACCCCTTGTTGAGGCGGCCACACTTCGCTAATGAAGCTTCCTGCCGCAGTCGGTCTCGTCCAGAGATCCTTCAAAGAAGTGATGCCCCAGAAGATTTTGGGGCGAGAGTTGGAAGGACAGCGTAATAGAAAGTGTTTCACGGTCTCCGGGGCCATTCCGCATCTAGTACAGGTGGGAGATGCTGCCTGGTTTATTTTGAATTTGTGTTTGTAATGTTGTAGGTTTGGGTGGTGACCCGCATCTCAATCTTGCAAGTGAGGTTTGTAAGTGTCTTGGGAGGTTGTTGAAGTCGGGGTTTATTTCGGGGGGGGTCTGTTAAGGATGTTGTTTGGAGGTCTGTTGATCATGTATGAATGTGTTAGTTGAGTGTGTATATGTTTGGTTGTTGTGGTATTGGGGGGGGGAGGGGGGATGTGATTTAGGATCTGTTTGTAAAAGGCGCCGGTGGACGATGGAGGCTGTGTTAGTCTTTGTGGGGTAGGTTGGAGGAGAGTATTGTGACTTGGGTGAGTGGGTAGGCGTGTTTTTGCGTAAAATTGGGTGCCTATCATTTCGAGGTGATTCCTTATGGGTAGTATTTTGGTTTCGTTGTGTAGGTGTTGTTGAGGGGTTGTGCGTGTGCAGCCGGTGATTGTGCGAAGGGCTTTATTTTGCATTATTTGGAGTGTCGTTAAGTTTTTGTCGGAGAGCAGAGGGTGCCAGACAGGGGAGGCGTAGTTAATGGTGGGGCGTATAAATTGTTTGTAGATTGCAATTGAGGTTTGTATGTTGTTGTGTATGTCTGTGTTGGCCACTGTTTTGAGGATGTTGAGTTTTCTGTTTGCGGCTGAGGTGGTATTTTGAATGTGCTTGGAGAAAGTGAGGCGAGTGTCAAATGTTAGGCCGAGGATCTTTGGGGTTTTGTTGAAGGGTATGGGGGTGTTGTTTAGTAGGACTTGTGGGTGGGTGTTGGATATGTGTTTGTCTGTTGTTAGGAGGGTTATGGAGGATTTGTTTGGTGATGCTGTCATCCTGTTTTCGACTAGCCAAGTTTGGAGTTGAGTTAGGTAGTCTTGAGTGAGTGATGTTGCGGTGGTGAGGTCTTCGTGAGTGGTGGCTATAGTTATGTCGTCGGCGTATGAGGTGATGCGGGTGAAAGTTGTTTGGGGTTGTGGGAGGTCTGCTGTGTAAAGGTTGAATAGAGTTGGGGAGAGTATGGCTCCTTGGGGAACTCCATTCTTTATGTTGATGGTACGTGATTTATGGCCGTTTTGTTGTATTTGGGCGGTTCTTCCTGATAGGAAGTTGGATAGCCATTTCTTAGTATTTGTTGGGATGTTGGATTGGAGGATTTTATGGATAAGATTATGTCTTGGGACAGTATCGAAGGCTTTGTTTATGTCAATTGCTATTAATATAGTTTTGTGATATGGCTTATGGTTTAGTCCGTTTAATATAGGTTGGATGATGTTGGTAAGTGCAGTGGTGGTGGAGTGGTTGGGTTTGAACCCGTGTTGGAAGTTTTGTTGTGGGATGAATTGGAGGATAGAATTTAGGATTAGTTTTTCAAGAAGTTTTGAGATGGTGGATAATAGGGAGATTGGGCGGTAAGTGGAGGGGTTTGAAGGGTCTTTGCCAGGTTTTAGTTTAGGGATGATTAATGCTTTTTTCCATTGTGGTGGGATATAGTTGAGTTGGATGGATTTGTTGAAGATGGAGGTTAAGTATGTGATTGTGTGGATGGATAGGTGTTTTAGGTGAATATTTGATATGTTGTCTGGTCCTGTTGCTGGGGAGTTTTTGATAGTTTTAATGGTGTTTTGTGTGTTTGTGGGTGTGATGGCGTTTAAGTTGTTTTGGTTGTTGCGTAGCTTTTTCAGTTTTTTGATTATTTTTCTGTTTTGTGGATGGGTAGGTAAGCTACTTTGTTTAGCAAAGTGTGTGGCCAGTAGGTTGATGTGTTGTTTGGGAGTTAATGGGGTTTGTGTAGTGGGATTGGTTGGAGTTTCGTGAGTGTGAAGTTGGTTGTTTTTTGCATTGTGAATTGTGTGGATTGTTTTCCAGACTCTTTTGCTGTTTGTGTTGTCCAAGTTTTTGATGAGGAAGTTTTGGTAGTTGTTTGTTGTGTGAGATTTTATTAGGGTCGATATTTGATTGTTTAGAGTTTCTAATTGTGTTTTGGTGAGTTGTGTGGGATTGTTTTGGCGTTTTAGTGTGTTCCTTTGTTTTATGAGGGAAGCGATTTCGGGGGAGAGGTTTGGTACATATTTTTTAATGTGGCCTTTAGGGATGAAGATGTTGGCCGCTTTCTGGATTGTGTGGGTGAGATGATTTATTGCTGATTTGAGGGAGGATATGTTTGTAATTTCGTTTGTTGTGAGGTTTTCATCTATGTAGTTGGAGAAACCGGTCCAGTCTGCTTTTTTGTAGTTGGTAAATGTAGTTTTAGATTTGTAAGTGGGTTTGTTTTTGATGTTGTATTTTATAATTATAGGTAGGTGGTCGGAGTTTAGATCGGTTTCTGTGGTCCATTGTAGAAAGGGGTGAATGTTTGAGGAGCAAAAAGTGATGTCTGGTGATGTGGGGGATTGGTTGATTTGCGGTGGGATTCTGGTGTGGAGGTTTTTGTCGTTAAGGATGTTGAGATTTTTTTTTTTTTTTTTTTTTTTTTTAAAGATTTTTTTTTAATAAAAAGTTCACATCTCACGGGCATTGCCCTATTCGAGGAGAGGAACTTTTCTAGGTAGTATATACCTAGGATCCCGAAGTGGGATCGAACCGGCGCCCTCAAGCACGTGAGTCAATCACTTTACCGTTTGAGCCACGGTAAACGAGAGATGTTCCAGGTGTTCGATGATGTGGGTTCCTCTTTGGTCGGAGGCTTGGTTTTTGTACCAGGACGGGTGGTGGGCATTGAAGTCTCCGCATAATAGGAGATTAGGAAGGTTTGTTATTGTAGAGAGGTTAGGTGAGTAGTTTGGTGGACAGTGTCTGGAAGTATGGTGTGGTATGTATAGGTTTACTATGTTGTACGTAGTTTTGTTTATTTCTATTGAGAAGGTTTGAATTTTAGATGTGTTGTCAGTTTGCGTGTTAGCATGTTGAGAGGATGTGTTGGAGTAATTTATAGAGTTGTGGATGAGGGTTAATAGTTTGTGATGGTTGGGTGTATGCTGGGAGTAGATGGAGTCATATTTGTAGAAAGTTGGGGGAAGTTGGTTTGTTGGAATGTGGGCTTCTTGTATTAGTGCAATGTGGATGTTGTGTTTGTGTAGGAATGTTTCTAGTTCTTTGTGTTTGTTATGGAGGCCGTTTATATTGATTTGTAGGATATTTAGTGTGGAGATGTGGGAATTATGATTGATAGGGTTTGAAGTGGTTGGGGGGGTACAAATTTGACATTTCCAATTGTGGTTTGTAGGTGGAAGTCTTTGAAATGGGGAACATTGTCTGTGGATCCATTTGTGGCAGTTGGTGCATTTTATGGAGTCCCTCCTGACTATTTTGTTGCAGATAGGGCATTGCCAGGTTACAGGCCCCGGATTTTTCTCTATGTCGCCGGCTTTTAGTAGGAGGAGGAGGAGATACGCCAGCTTAATCTCCTCCTGAAATGGAAAAATGGAAAAAGAATAGTGGAAGAGTGATTGAGAGATAGATTTGAAAGATCTCGGATTTCTCCGGACTGCGGCGAGGAGAACTTCCCTCGCTTGTGACCCCAAGCTTGCTCGGGGTGGGGGGGGTGAAAAGGCTTTGCTTCTTGTCATTCCGGATTTCTGTTTTTGAGATCCAGTTTGATGTTGAAGTCGATCTTGCCACTTGAAGGCACCTTTTCTGAAGACCTATATATATATATATATATATATATATATATATATATATATATATATATATATATATATATATATATATATATATATATATATATATATATATATATATATATATATATATATATATATATATATATATATATATATATATATATATATATATATATATATATATATATATATATATATATATATATATATATATATATATATATATATATATATATATATTATTATATTATTTCTGAGTTTCAATATTTGGGAAATATCGATATATCGAAACAT
>SEYY01020003.1:32500-35000 GCA_009176605.1 Armadillidium nasatum
TTTATCACACGAATATCTTACTTCAAAACAGGAAATCATTAATCTTGCTTTTGCATTCTACACCTAATAGTTCGCTCTTTTCTTGATATTTTAATTTTCCATTCTTTCCGTAGATTCACTACTTCCATTTATCATAGACCCACTAATACTTTACTTGGAACTAACTTCTACAGCTCTTTTACCATAGCTCTTAAAACTGCAGGCCTCAAATCTGGCGTATGTAGGCTTTATCACATATGGAATCTTTTTCATGAAGAAATAACCTTCCTTCATACATTTTCTTGCTTCAATGTTTTACCTTCTAAACCATTTCGATAAAATGGTTTCCTTCGTTACTAAGTATCTTATACCACCCTAAAGCTACTTCCTGCGATGATCTTAAATGTCCTGTTTATTCTATATTTCCTTATATTGATCCTCCTTCCAAATTAGAAGTTTATCTCTTTTATCAGCAACAGTTCAACCAGTAGCGATTTAAAGTTCTTAAAGAAAGTACTCCCGTTTATTTGCAAACTTCCATTGTCTATAAATACAATTGTGCTAACGGAACATTAATACTGATATGTGGCCCATGTGGGCAAACTAAATTACAACCGCAGATGCAATCCTTCAAACAGAAAAATTAAGCTATTAGAGTTGACTCCGATCTCAGAAAACATTCTATATACCTTCTAAATATATTCTTTAAAATCTTTAAATGAATAAAATTTTTGGATCTTTGAATATAAAAACATTTAAATTCACACAAGATATAGTTTCTATTAATTAAAGTTTCAAATAATTTTTATGAAACTATAGGAAAGGTTTGAAATGGGCTTTAAATAATAAAACTTGTAAATATAATTCGAGAAATGACCCTAAAAAAAACTATTAAGTCTCCTCAGTTTATATTTAAAACATGTCTATAGAAGTCCTTGCCAATAGGACCCACTCCTGCTAAATTTCCAGAAATTTACGAGAAAAATATTTCAAATGAGATGTAAAGAAAAACCTAAAAATAAAAAAATGAGAAATAAGCCTGAAAAAGTTATGCCGTCTCTTAATTTCATATTTATAAAATGTCCTATTAGATGCCAGATACTTCTTATTTTATAGGCTTGTGATAAAATATTTTATTTCCCCACCACTCATGGATCAGGAGGAACAAGAAGCAGAGCTTCCATTATCAAATGTTCTGCGTGCCATGCATCTGTGTCACTTCTTGAGTTTCTTTTTAAAGTTTTCATTATTTACGGTTAATTTCAAACCTTTTTCATGTTTCGTAAAAATCAGGTAAAATAATTTAATTAATGAGATCCCTAATTATCCCAAATTCTTTTTTTATATAAAATTGTTGGGAATATTTAAATTAAATTCTTTTCCTCTTCCATTTTATTGCTGCCTTATTAATTTATTTCTTTTTAATTTTTTCCTTTAACAGAAAATACTCATTTGTAACCATTTTTTTTATTATATTTTGTTTCTTACTAGCTTTATCATTTTTTTAATTAAAATTTCTACTTTCGACTTAGTTTATATTGTGAATTGTTAATTTTCAATTCATTCAGTTTTGCATTGGCTTTGCAATATGAAACGTAATATATAATATAATATAATAAATAAACTAATTCTCTCTCTCTCTTCTCTCTCTCTCTCTATATATATATATATATATATATATATATATATATATATATATATATATATATATATATATATATATATATATATATATATATATATATATATATATATATATATATATATATATATATATATATATATATATATATATATAGAAGATTTGCTTGATCGATTATAGCTGTCAAGTAAAATGCTGCAAACTCTCGCTTCTACACTATTCAGTTTTATCTACAAACTTTTTGTAAAGTTTCTTTGAGACAATCCAAAGACGAGGCAGGACAGTTAGCAATATTTTTCTTTACTTTGTGTGAAGAAAAAGAAATTGCAAATCACACAAAATGGTTTTTACAATGTTTGCTAAAAAGGGGTAAAATCCCCAAGTGTGAATTCGCTTCAGGAATTTTGCGATCAGCCTGATAATTGGCCTTTTGATTTATTATTATTATTATTATTATTATATATATATATATATATATATATATATATATATATATATATATATATATATATATATATATATATATATATATATATATATATATATATATATATATATATATATATACAGTGGGAACTCCAATATTCGTCATTAATTCGTTCCTGAGGGGATGACGAATATCGAAAAAGACGAATATCGAATAATTTTTTCCCATAGGAATTAACTAAAAATGGATTTATTCGTTCCCAGCCTCGAATTTTGCCTATCTATTAATTAACAAAAAAAAAAAATTTCAATCTAGAATCGATCTCCGAAATCATTTCAAACACTGTACAATTTAACTACAGTACATATTAAACAGCATACTGCCATAAATAATACGTAATACGCACTGTGTAGGCCTACATAAACGCTAAACACAAATAAAATTTTAAAAAG
>SEYY01020003.1:37500-60000 GCA_009176605.1 Armadillidium nasatum
TTTCTCAGAGGGGATATGATACAAGTTTACAAAATATTTGCATCTGACAGTAATACAGAGATTGAAAAATACTTTATATTGGACTGTGGAAGAGTAACTAGAGGACATGATAAGAAAATTAAAAAGAAGCCATGCCATCTCGATCTAAGAAAATATTCTTTCAGTAATAGAGTTGTTAATTTTTGGAATGACTTGCCAGAAGAGATTGTTGACTGTGATTCTCTTGTCAAATTTAAAAGGGGGCTAGATAGATTTATGGATGGTTTAGGTATTATATAATATAACTTGACTAAGCCAAATTGGTGGGTATATATGAATTTTTAGATCAACAGATCAACCTATGACTAAGCCTAATGGCAGTTTTTTTGTAGTGGGTGATGGTTCATTGAATGCTGCATGTGTAGTTGGGCTTGGTTTTGCTTTTATCTTTGCATGAATGAACTGATAACTAGGGAAGGGATAGACCTAGTCTTTTGTGCATGTACTAATATTGTTATTATTATTATTTGTTTGGACTGGGACAGTCTCGATAGGCCCTTGTGGCTTCTAACTGTCTCTATTTTCCTATGTTCCTAAGAACACAAAGAATTCATACATACAAGGTGTTTTTACTCTCAATAAGTTAAAACTTACATAGAGTAATATGAGGCTTCTACTGCTCATTTTCGTTAAGTAAAAAATAATAAAATTGATGTTAAACACTGTTACAATTATAATATTTGGGTTTATATAGTACCTAAACTAAATCTTCAAAGAAGAATTCAATTTTGTACATTTGGATATGGCAAATGGCTTGCTGAAAATTGCTAGTATGGTATTTCTCGTCATCCAAATGATTTATTAACTCATTGAAGATATTCATATGACCTGTATTATAATGTCTATAAGAGCATATCTGGCCAATCTGGGGCAGAGAGCGAGTGGGACACCATGTACTATATATTAAAATTACATGTACTTACACATTTGAATAAATAATTAATTTTTTTTTACATGTTACCACCACTCACAGACAGAGCCCTTTTCGAGGGGGCATAATTAAGGTATAAAATAAAAGCCACCCTATCCCGAACCTAATGTAAATCTCACAGGTGGGCGCAGACAGAGGATTTAGAGGTAGGCAAAGGGACCGACCGGGGCTGGAATTTTGGAGTTCTGACCGGTGTTGCCTAAAATTTGTAAAGAGGTCAAAAGCACTGAAATTTTAGGATAAGAACATGATATTAATTTAATTGAGGTTTATTTAATTGTAAGGAAGGAGTAGAATAGCCAACATTCACTTAAATTAATGATTATATGCATTTTCTCCGAAAATATTTCAGAAAATTACAGATTTTGTATAATAAAAGTTTTAAAAAAATATTTGATTCCTAATAGTGATTCAACAGGTTTACCTAGGTAAGACTCTAAGGTAAAGTTTAAAAAAATGTAAGATATAAAATAATTAATATAACTTGTATTTATATATATCTGTTATTTTATTGCTATGTATCAAACTTGTATCATTTAACTACATTATTTCAAAATTTTGTTTATACTTTCAGTCAATATGGCTAAAAGATCAGCTTCAGCAGTATGGAAGTACTTTACAATGTTTTAGAATAGGCTCGAAATAACTAAATGTAACATCTGCAGTCAGGAAATTAGAAGAGGATTTCCGGGTGCCTCAAGTAAAATTTTTTTTACCAAATCTTCATGGAGGCATCTAAAATTAAAACACAAAGATAAACATTCACTAACAGAAAAAGAGTGGTCGAAAGAAACAGAAAAGAAAAAGAAAATATTGAAAAAACAAGGAAAAAATATTAATTTTCTTATATTTTGTTAGAATTTTTTTTTTTTTAATTATTTGACTGAGCTGAAATTTTCATGGTATACGCATTTTTTCCCAAATTTAAGTTGATTTTGAGCATTTTTCTGTCTATAACAGTTTGAAAGCTATTTGGTCCCAGAGTTGGAAAAAAATGAATAGCGGGGTCGAAACACTGATCCACATGAGCTGAAAATTGAACTGAATAATCCTAGCCCTAATTTCTTGCATTAGTGGAAACAGATTTTTTATATATCTAGAAAAAAAGTAAGAAGCACTTGAATTTTTTTTTTCAAAAATCGTACCCTTCTGGAGAAAAAAAATTTTTTTAAAAAAAATGCTACCAAATTTTTTATTTTTGAATTTTGTTTTGAGGAGGGCCAGGGCAACAACTTTTATTTAGTGCACTATTGAATACTATTTGTTTGAAGCGAGATATAGCCTCTCAAACTTTGGGAATTTTTTCTCAGAAGAAAAATGTTATTGGATTTTTTTTCACTGAAAAAAAAAAACAAAAAAAAACAATTTACACTGAAAATTTCAGGAATCAGTTGAAAATTACAAAAAAAATTTGAAATTGGATTGTCCCCTTAAGTGCCAATTTAATTCCAGTAGGCAAACCCTGGTTTCCCTGATTTTTAGCGTTTTTCCGAGTCTATTACGGTTAAAAGTTTTTTTTTTTTTTTTTGTGGAAATTTTACCCTTTCTTCAATAGAATGGCGGTGCCAAACCACTTTTTAGAATGAGCTGAAAGTTGGACTATTTATTTAAAATTATATGGGCTACAAAAGCCTCTAATAGACTTTTGTTCCCAGAGTTATAGAAAAAATGTTATAAGCCAAAAACTGACCAACTATAGAAAAAAAAATTTTTTGAACTAAAAAAATCAACCTTTTCAGACAAAAAATCTTTTTTAAAAAAATACAACTATAACATTTCCTATTTTTGGTGTGTATAGAGGAGGGGTGGGGCTACAAATTCCTCTATGTACTTTATTCGATGAGATTCGTTGGTTTTGAGATATAGCCTTCAAAAAGGTCCATTTTTGACCAAATTTCAAAAATTCCCAAAGTTTGAGAGGCTATATCTCGCTTCAAACAAAGGGCATTTAAAAATACACTAAATAAAAATTGTTGCCCTGTTCCTCTTCTAAACAATATTCACAAATAAAAAAAAATAGTAGGTAGCATTTTTAAAATTTTTTAAAAAAAAAAAAAAAAAAAAAAAAAAAAAAAAAAAAATTTTTTTTCAAGTGCTTATAACTTTTTTCTAGACGTGATATCAAAAATCTATTCCCACCAATGCAAGAAATTGGGGCAAAGGTATTCAGTTAAATTTTCAGCTCATGTGGACCAGTGGTTTGACCCAGTTATTCATTTTTTTCAACTTTGGGTCCAAATAAGTTTCAAACCGTTATAGACTCAAAAAAATGCTCGAAATCAACTCAGAACTTCGTGAAAAAATTCACATACTTTGAAAATTTCAGCTCAATCAGTCAAATAATAAAAAAAAATTTCAAACAAAATATTAGAAAATTAAGATTTTGTTCTTTTCTGTTTCTTTTGACCGCTCCTTTTCTGCTAGTGAATGTTCATCTTTGTGTTTTGATTTTAGATACTCCAAAAAGATTTGGTTGAAATTTTTTTACTTGTAGCACCCGGAGGTTCTCTTCTAATTTTCTGACTGCAGATGTTACATTTTGCTATTTCGAGCCTATTCTGAAACATTGTAAAGTATTCAAATACTGCAGAAGCTGATCTTTTAGCCATATTGACTGAAAGTATAAACAAAATAATAATTTTTAAATAATGCAGCTAAATGATACAAGTTTGATACATAGCAATAAAATAACAATGATATGTATAAATACAGGTTAAATTGATAATTTTATATCTTACATTTTTTCAAACTTTACCTTTGGGTCTTACCTAGGAAAATGTATTAAATCACTATTATTAATTAGAATAATTTTTTTTTTTAATTTTTGTACATTTTTTAAACTTTAAATATACAAAACTGTAATTTTCTGATTTTTTTTAGAGAAAATGCATATAATCGTTAATTTAAGTGAATGTTGCCTATTCTACTCCTTCCTTACAATTAAATAAACCTTATATCTAATTTTCTTAACCTAAAATTTCAGTGCTTTTGACCTCTTTACAAATTTTAGGAAACCCCGGCCATAACCCCGGCCATAACCCCGGCCAAATTTGGGTGACCCCGGCCCCGGGCCCGGCCAAATTCCAGCCCCGGTCGGTCCCTAATATATATATATATATATATATATATATATATATATATATATATATATATATATATATATATATATATATATATATATATATATATATATATATATATATATATATATATATATATATATATATATATATATATATATATATATATCAACTAGCTAAAGAATCTTTAGATTAGGATAAATTCTTACCTTCACAAATGCTAATTCTATTTATCAACTCAATGTGGCTTAAAGATTTGTGAGTTTTCTTCAGAAGTTTCATAGCATCTTTTTCAGAAAAATCTTTGCATATATATATATATATATATATATATATATATATATATATATATATATATATATATATATATATATATATATATATATATATATATATATATATATATATATATATATATAATATATATATATATATTTTTTTTTTTTTTTTTTTTTTTTATTTAATTTTCGAAAATATAATTAATTTAAAAAAAATAAATAAAAAAAATAAAAAGCCAAAGGTAGTTATATAGAATAAAGCAAAAAAAAAAAAAAAAAAGATTCATTTTGTATTTTTTTTTTTTTTTTTTTTTAAATTTTAAAATTTTAGATCTTATTATTAAGTTTTAATTTTTTTACCAGATATCCAGCTGGATAACCAGATAGCAATAGGATATCCAACCAATCCCTATATATATATATATATATATATATATATATATATATATATATATATATATATATATATATATATATATATATATATATATATATATATATATATATATATATATATATATATATATATATATATAGGGATGGGTTGGATATCCGATTGTTATCTGGTTATCCAGGTGGATATCTGGTAAAAATAATATTCTTAATTATAAGATCTAAAATTTTTAAAATTAAAAAAAAAAATACAAAATGAATTTTTTTTTTTTTTTTATCCATCCCTAATATATATATATATATATATATATATATATATATATATATATATATATATATATATATATATATATATATATATATATATATATATATATATATATATATATATATATATATATATATACTTAAATATTCCATGTAAATATTCTTCTTCATAGAAGTGCAGTCTGGTCTGAATAATGCAAGTAAATCTCTTACTTCTTTCTCTTTCTGTGAAGATTGTACATTTAGATTCAATGGCAAAAATTTTGCCACACACATATGACGAAAACTTACACAATAATTTAAAACATATTTATTCAGAGATGAATATCTTGTAAATTTATTACTTGCCATTTTCTGAAAAAATTCAAGTGAAAGGATATTTTACCATTTTAACTCTAAAGTATACATAACAGTTTTATAGTACATTTATAAAATTTAAATAATAAAATTATTAAGGTCTGTTTATGGTGCCAGGATGTGTTTACCATTTCAAGTAGCTTTCAAGATGAGAGAAAGTCATCCAAATATTTCCAATAAGCACTTTCTTTATCTCAATTTGAAAATGAAATTTCTTTAGTTGAATAATGTTACAGTTGTGGAAATTTGGGTAACATTGAATCATAATAAGGTTTAATTTAAATGTAAATGCTAAACCACAGTTAGTAGAAAAAAAAGAGTAAAGGTTTTTGACTTTAAAAATGTAGATTTTGATAATTTCATAAACATGCTTGGAATAACTGAATGAGATAAGGAATTTGAGAGCCAATGCCATTTTCAAATATGAGAAATATTGGGAAATATTCAGGTAATCTTGGATAAAATTAAGTCAGAGCAATTAGTGCAAAACATAAAAACCCAATTGGTGGAGTAAGGAGGAAGGAGTCAAAATTCTAAATAAGCAAAATATTTCAAAACCTGAATCTCAAATATTTACTCATTTCATGACCTATTTTCTGACTTTCCGGAAAAAAACATACATAATTTGACTATGAACCGTCCTTTAGAACACTGAAAACAGTGCAAAATGGTCAAGATGCCAAAACCCAATCTTCCGAAGTTTCCTATTTACAGCAGTCAAAGTTTTAAGGTCAATGATATTTCACAACCCAAATCTCAAATAATCCAACAGTTAATGACCTATTTTCGGACTTTCTGGGAAAAACGTACATAATGTGACTATGACCATCCTTTAGAACACTGAAAACAGTACAAAATGGTCAAAAGGCTAAAACCCTATCTTCTGAAGTTTCCTATTTAGTTTTAGTCAAATTATGTACATTTTTCCTGGAAAGTCAGAAAATAGGTAATGAAATGTTGGATTATTTGAGATTCAGGTTTTGAAATATAACTGAACTTAAATCTTTAACTGCTATAAATAGGAAAATTTAGAAGATCGAGTTTTGGCTTTTTGACCATTTTGGAATGTTTTCAGTGTTCTAAATTATGGTCATAGTCAAATTATGAATGTTTTTCCCTGAAAGTCAGAAAATAGGTCATGAAATGTTGGATTATTTGAGATTCGGGTTTTGTGATATCATTAAACTTAAAACTTTAATTGCTGTAAATGGGAAACTTCATAAAATAGGGTTTTGGCTTCTTCACCATTTTGTACTGTTTTCAGTGTTCTAAAGTATGGTCATAGTCATATTATGTACATTTTCTCCGAAAGTCCAAAAATAGGTATTGAAGTGTTGGATTATTTGAGATTTGGGTTTTGAAACATCATTGACCTTAAATCATTAACTGCTATAAATAGAAAACTTCGGAAGATAGGGCTTTGACTTTTTTACCATTTTGTACTGTTTTCAGTGTTCTAAAGGATGGTCATAGTCAAATTAAATACGTTTTTCCTGAAAGGTCTGAAAATATATATTATTTGAGATTTGGGTTTTGAAATATTATTATTATTACTTTTGTCATTTTTATTATTATTATGATTATTATTTTTTTTCTTTATTTTTATTATCATCTTTATTTTTTATTAGTTATTATTATTTCTATTTTATTATTATTTTATTATTATTTTTAGTTTTGATTATTTTTTTTTTATGATGTCATTAAATGCTATCATTTTTTCCATTATTACTATCATTATTTCTACATTTATTTATTATTACTATTATTATTTTTATTATTTATTATTACTATTATTATTGCTATTATTTTTTATTATTATTTTTATTTTCATTATTTAGGCGTCTAAGAAAATATTTGAAAATTTTATTGAATTTAAACATTTGAAATTAAAATAAATTTGAATCAAAATTAATATTTAAACTATTCAAGAGGAACAGCAAAATTTTTGAAAGAATTCTTTTAAGTAATTTTAAATCAAAATCATCTGGGAAGCAAACAAAATTTTTATTTAAGTTTTTTAAATAACTTTCATCGAATAAATGTGAAAAATTGGAAATTATTGAAACTTCTAGATAACTTCTGCAGCTGACACTACCCTGCATCTTGTGGGATATGGTGTAGAGTATAAAAAAAATTATTTTTATTTTTATTATTATTCATTATTCATTATTTTTATTAGTTATTATTATTATAATTATTATTAATATTATTATTATAATACTATTATTTTTCATTATTTTTATTACTTATTAATACCCATTATTATTATTATAATAGAATATATTTATTTTTTCTTGTCCTTTGCGAAAATCCTCTTTGGTACAATTGGGGGATTTTTTTTCAGTAGCAAAATTTTTTTTACCAATATCTTCAAATGTCTAATGAATATCTCTTGAAAATTATACACGTGTATAGTGATTGGTTATACTTTTTCATTTTAAGATGAATGTTAAAGATATAAGTTTAAAATTTCTTTATATATATATATATATATATATATATATATATATATATATATATATATATATATATATATATATATATATATATATATATATATATATATATATATATATATATATATATATATATATATATATATATATATATATATATATATATATATATATATATACTGGTGTTATGTGGCAGTAGGACTATATCCTATAGCAATATTCCATCTATCAGTTAGGCCTGTATCACATAGCAAACTTCAGTCATTCAGGTTATGATAAGTAGAACTAAGTACGCTAGAAAACTAAATAATAATAGTAATACCAATATTAAAAGGGATAAATGAAAGCTAAATAATAATACAAATGTCAAAAAACTTGCATTGATATATACCAATGTTTCCATATTTCAAAGGTCAGACAACTTCTTAACCTTTACCATTGTTAAAGTTGCAGATGTAAGCTAAGATTTATGATACTTGAAATTTATTTCTACTACCTTAAGTACATTTTAAATTAGCAAATTTGATTTTTGACCCCTCTTATTAGTTTTTTTTTTCTATATATATTACAGTTCTAGTTTACATTTTAAATGAAAAATACCAGGTAATAGAAGTAAACAGCATTTTTACATGGTAAAAATTAACTTTTGTTTTTCATATATTTTTATAGCCAAAGAATTTTGTTCCACATTTCTATCACTAATAGGACATAAGTTGTAATCTCTCTCTCAAAAAAAAAATCAATTTTATATCAACTTCATGTGCGTGAAGTCAGCATATGGATTTTTGCGATATTTTTATCGCATACGAAGTAACTTCACCCCCTTTTAAAAACTTGGTAAATGTTTGTCAAAGTAAGAATAAAATCAAAAATTTTACACCGGAGTGATGTGTATATCATATATTCAAGTAACAAATACCCATACTTTTCTAACAATATTCATCTTCAATACCATAAAGTCTATGTTCAATACTAACAACTAACAAGACTTATCATAGCTTTCATATGCACTAAAATAAAATAGTTGCAAAGCCTTGGTTGCCAAAACTGATGAATTCTACCCATTGCAAAAGAATTTCGATATATATATATATATATATATATATATATATATATATATATATATATATATATATATATATATATATATATATATATATATATATATATATATATATATATATATATATATATATATATATATATATATATATATATATATATATATATATATATATATATATATATATATATATATATATATATATCAGATATTTTGTTTTTATTTATTTTTTACGCGCTGACATAATCAATGTTCGCGAAGGGTTAGAACCAGTTTGCTGGCAATTAGGTGTAACTTTACCATTAAAATTTAGGTTAGGTTAAGCTGAGCTAGTTTATCAGATTTTAAAAATTTACTGAATTTCTGAAATCTAACAAAGCAGTTCAACTTAACCTATCCAGGATTTAAAGGGGTAAAAGAATGCCAAAAGACTTAGCTAATAGGTTTATCCTACCGAAATTCTGAAATCGAACAAACTAGTTTGACTTAACCCACGGTAAATGCTTAACCTAACCTGGGTTTAAATTATATAAGTACACCTAACGGAAAGCAAATAGGCCTAATTACCTAGCGAATGTAATTTAGATCATGGTTAAAAATTTATGACAATCAGGAATTCTTATTATATTGCAGCCAGAAAAATAAAATAATTTAAAATTTCTTCGTAAATAACAAAGGGCTATTTTGATAATCACAAATACTTTTATATTTGTCTCCATTTTCTTGATAAAAGTTTTACAAGACAACGTTAATATTGTTCAAAAAATTGTTTAATTAACGACGTGGTAACATATTTTTAAAATAGGCAACTTTCTAGGACGAGCTTCATTAGAAAATAGTCGTTAAGTTTAAATTTAAACTCATATGCAAAAGGAGTTTTTCCACGTTTTGTCTATGAATCTCCCTATCCATCGACCAACTATATACGTTAGTATATATATTTATATTGTGCAAAGTATCTACACAATGATTATATATATATATATATATATATATATATATATATATATATATATATATATATATATATATATATATATATATATATATATATATATATATATATATATATATATATATATGGAGTAGCTGAATTAAGCCAAAGTTTACCCTACTATATATGGTAAACTTTGATTAAGCTTAGTTTTTATTTAAAGACCTGAAAGAGAATGGTCACAATTATTGTTACAATTAAATAATAATAAGAGGAGAATTACTATGATTTTTCCGAAGAGATATTGTTTTCTTGAAGTTTCTTAATATACGGTATAACTTTCATATATTTTAGAACGCTATAAAGGTATACATTTAAGTAAGAAGTCAGTTGAAAGGATAGTAAGAAAGAGATGAATAAGAATAATATATAACCTTAAACCTTAATTTAAATTTTGAACTTGAAGACTTGTAACCAAAAAAAAAAAAAGAAAGAAAAAATTATTAAAACGACTGAACACGACGATAAGTTTGAAAAAGTGTTTATTTTTTAACCGGCAGCTTGTTTAGGTGCCAAACTGAGTGCATCATGTTGACACCAAAACAAACAAGCCAAGTTTACAAACCCTTATGAGGGAGAACTTCTCCAATATTAAGGAAAACTAAAAATATATAATGTATGTACACTAGATAAAATAGTGAAAGCATATGAACAGTTATATTGTTCAGGTTCCTGTATCAGCGTCGGTGGGGGATCGTACGAAATTTGATAGCTACTTCGGAGAGCTAACAAAAAGGTTAAAAAGAAAATTTTCTTTCATAATATATTGAAATTACGAAGACGAAATATTATGAAAGTAAATTAAACATATTCAATTGCTTAAAACAACTTTATTTTCATTATTATTGTGTTTTGAAAAGCCCAGCGTCCGCTCTTTAGGCCTACTTTATGGCCGTTTGGCGTACTTTTACCCTTTGTCCATGTTAGGTTAAGTCGAACTAGTTTGTTAGATCTGGTAAACTAGTTCGACTTAAACTAACTTGAACTTGAATTGTAAAAGTACGTCTAACTGCCAGCAAATTGGGCTAACCTAACAAACGCTGTTTATTTATTTTTTTTTTTTTTTTTTTAGCTCCGAAATAGCTATAAAATTTCATGCAGCAACCTGGTAGGGCAGAGCCATTTTAAAATACGCCGCATATTCTGTAGGCCATTGCCGCCTTATGATCATCGAATCAAAAAAATATAATAAAATGAAATAAAATAATAACACGCAATTAAAGTTGTATTATGTTTTCTGTAATCGTAGTTATTACTCTTAGTTAATTTATTTTCTTTTGTGCTTTTAGTGTAGAAAATCGTTTTCCGCTCCTCAACCGAAAATTATTGATGATTTCAGACCATTTCGGCTTTGTATTTTCGGTATATTAAGGAAAAAAAAAATTTTTTTTAAAAATGCTCCCATGGACTAGAATTACCCAATTTTTTTTTTTTTTTTTTAAATCTTCCTTTACTTTGTTTTTAAGTAAAAGAGACAGGATATACAAAGTTTGAGCGAAATCTAAGACATGGTGGTGTCATGCACTGTTTGGTTTACTAACTTGATTTAATGATAAATTGGTCTTGTGGAAACTCTCTTGCTAGCTGATTAACCATTTTATGATGACTTTCCCTGAAAGTGGGGATAAATTAAGAGCTAAAGAAATAGGAAAAATTTATTTCCGTTTATTTAAAAAAAAAAAAAATATACTGATAATAATAATTCAATCTAGCACAAATTTTTTTTTTCACTGTATTGAAAATATGATGAAAACAAAAATGTTTAAATACATTCTACACATACTTTTCTTTCACTGAAGATTAATACAAATGCATGATAAAAAGAAAAATCCCAAAAAAATTAATAATTTTAAAAAAAATACTATTTATGCTGTAAAAATGAAATCAATTCTTTTAAACTGTCCTTTAATACACTTTTAAGGCAGCAACAACAACGTTCTCATATGACTGTTTACTATCTCTCTTTTTAGAGAGAGAGGTATCATTCCAGATTGAATATATCATTATATGGAAACATTGATGGTAATACTTGAGTGAAGGGGTCCCTAATTTTTTTTGCTACTCAGCCTAAGTAGAAAACGAAATGATCTGATTTTTTAAAATTTTTTTTTACAATAAATTTATGGTTAATTTAAACGAATGACAAATGATTTTAATTTTAATTTTTAAATAAAATATTTTAATTAAAAATTTTTTTTTTTTTAAAGTAATGAAAATATATGAAAATTATTTTTTTTATTTAAAAAAAAAAAAAAAAAAAAAAAAAAAAAAATTTTAATTTTTTTTTTTTTTTTTTTTAGGTTAGACCTTTTTGCTGGCCATTAGTGTACATTTACCCTTTAAGTCAAGGTTAAGTTGTCGAACTAGTTTATTGGATTAGTATCAATATATTCCTTTATTAGGATCAATATATTGGATGGTTTAAACTTTAAATTAATGAATTTTATTTTGATTTTCACAGATTGAATATTTTTTATCAGTCATGTAGATATGGAAATCTTTATTACATTGACTTATCTAATAGGAATATTTACACAGTAATTACTTTGCAGTAAATTTTGAGTCAATTTTAATATTTGTTATAAAAACTGTTAACATGGAGGAAACACAGGTTATGAATTTTGATGAAACCTTTGATAGAAGTGACATTGAAGATGAAACACCAATTATTGTAAGTTTAATTTATTTACATAACGATTTTTTTGGCTTATCCAGTGTACTTTCCATAATTCTATTTTATTAGGCTTGAATATATTCACTTTTTTTATCATAGTTATACTTTAAAAAATTTGTATTTCATTTCTGTATCTTTTTTTCTTTTCTTACATCATAGGAAAATAGAGACAGTTAAAAGCCACAAGGGCCTATCGTGACTGTCCCAGTCCAAACAAATACTAACAATAACAATACCAATACATGTACGAAAGGCTAGGTCTATCCTGTCCCTAATTTTCATTTCATTCATGCAAAGATAAAAATAAAACTAAGCCCAATTATACATGCAATATTCAATGAATCATCACCCACTACAAAAAACTGCCATTAGGCTTAGTCATAGGTTGATCTGTTGATCTAAAAATTCATATATACCCACCAATTTGGCTTAGTCAAGTTATACTATATATATAATACCTAAACCATCCATATATCTGTCTAGCCCCCTTTTAAATTTGACAAGAGAATCACAGTCAACAATCTCTTGTGGCAAACCATTCCAAAAATTAACTAACTCTATTACTGAAAGAGTATTTTCTTAGATCGAGATGGTATGGCTTCTTTTTAATTTTCTTATGTCCTCTAGTTACTCTTCCATGGTCCAATATAAAGTATTTTTCAATCTCTGTATTACTGTCAGATGCAAATACATTGTAAACTTGTATCATATCCCCTCTGAGAAATCTCCTTTCAACCGAAAACATTCCCAACTCCTTCAACCTCTAATGCTGGCCTAACATAGCTATTATATAGCTTGCTTATAACCTCTTTGCTCTTGTAAACTACATTGCGATTAATTATACCTAACATCTTATTAGCTCTATTCCTTGCTTCCAAACATTGATCACCCACTTCAGATTACTGCTAATAATCACACCTAAATCCTTTTCTTTGTCCACAGTCTCAAGCCACTCCCCATTCATTTCATAATTAAATCCTTCATTTGAGTAACCTACATGAAGAACTTTACATTTTTTACTATTAAAGTTCATTTGCCACCTCTCTGCCCAACCAAGAAGTCTATCTAGATCACCTTGAAGCTTTATGCATCCATCATTATTCCTTACTGAGGTAACCACTTTGGTATCATCTGCAAACTTAGAAACCTTACATTTAAGACCTTTGTCTAAATCATTTATATATATAAGGAACAAAAGTGGTCCCAGCACAGAACCCTGTGGGACCTCACTCTTCACTGTTTCCCATAATGACTTATTACCATTAAGTAATACACACTGCCTTCTGTTCTTTAACCACTCTTTAATCCAATTGTGTACCATTCCATCTATACCACACTGCAACAACTTTTGCATCAGCCTAACATGGGGTATCTTATCAAAATCTTTGCTAAAGTCTAAATATATGACATCAACTGGATCACCGCTGCCATTCAGTAATATATTCCATAAATTCTAGTAGATTTGTCTGACACAATCTACCCTTTCTAAAGCCATGCTGGGAGTTATATAGTATCTTGTTATCATCTAAATGCTTTTCTATATGACTTTTCAGTAACTTTTCCAAAATTTTCACAACCAGAGATGTTAAGCTAACTGGCCTTTAGTTCCCTAAATCTTCTGTTCCCAAATGAATCTCTGCCATTCTCTTTGCCCTTCTTATTGACTGTTTAAGTTCATTCCTAATTCTCTTATAATGTTCCAAATCTTCCCCCCTGCTCCTACCTTTGAATATTTTAAAACATCTACATTTTCACTGGTTTTCTCCTTTATCTCTATACTCCACCAATTAGGTTTTCTATTTGCTACCCTAATGGGTTTATCTCTAAAACAAACAAACTGAATGGTAGCCAATATTTGCTTGAAGTATTCCCACATGATGAAACAATTTGACTATTAAACTCCTTATCCCAGTCAATTTCATTGAGCATTGCTCGGAATTTGCTAAAATCTCCATTTCTGAAATCTAATATCTTTTCCCTATTGACTTGCAATTTGGGCCCAGACCTCATATTCCAGTTAAATCTAATAATATAATGATTACTAGCTCCTAAAGCCTCTCCGACTTCTATATCATTCACCATATTTTCATCATTTGTTAATATTAAATCTAACAATGCTGCATGCCTTTTCGGTTCTTGGACCATCTGACTCAAAAAGTTGTATAGAATACAATTTACAAATACTAACTGTACTACTCAAAGTATTCCACTCTATGTCTGGAAAATTAAAATCACCCATAATGACTATCCCTTTTACATTATTTTCACAAGCTACCTTGATTTCCTTCACCATTTCTTCATCTAATACTTGACTCTGATCAGGAGCTGTATAAAATGCTCCTATCCTGTATGATTTATTATACTTTAGAATATCTACCCACACAGATTCCACATCCTGATTTGTTTTAATGTCACCTATTAACACTGATTCAATATTGCCTTTAGCATAGTGCTACACCTCCACGTTGGTATAGGTAAAATGAGTATCCGTCTATTTCATATTCCTGTAGGGAGTCTCTGTAAAATGCTTCAGTAATGCAAATAATGTCAAGATTCTCCTCTGTAATGTAACTAGTCAACTCATCTTTTTTGTTTCTAAGGCTCTGAGCATTTGTGTAAAAACATTTCATACTAAACATGTCCTTATATGTATCCTTTCCATCTTGATTTCTAGTAATGTCTCCATTTTTATTAATTGGCCCATATTGTAAAGCACCTCTATTTTTATTCATACCACCATCAATCCCACTGTCAGTATTAAAATCACCATCTCCACAACTAGCAGTGCGAATATTATGCCCTTCACCCCTATCCTTACCTAGTTTCCCAGGCAGACATCTCTCCAGCCTGTAACTTAGAAGCTGCACACCCTCTCGACTAAGGTGAACTCCATCTCTTGCAAACAGATTCTTGTCCTGAAAATCTTCCCAGTGATCCAAAAATCCAATATTCTCTGATAGACATAAATTCCTAACCCTTTCATTTACACCAAAGGCCCTACTTTCCCATTCTAGCCCTGCTCCCAACCTAGGTAATATACCTGACACTATGCATTTCCTACCACTTACTTTCAGTCTTTCAATCAAATTTCTATAGCTTGCTATCAGTTCCTCTGACCTTCTATAACCTAAATCATTTGTTCCAACGTGGACAATCCCTCTTGCATTCACATTCATTTCTGCAATCTCCCTATCTATTCTGTCCACAATATCATTTACTTGTGCACCTGGAGGACATACTCGCATTCGTTTCCTTTTATCCATATCTTCTAAAAGTCCTATCTAAATATTGTATCTGAGAGTCACCAATCAGTCATGCCTCAGTCTTCCTCTTGGAAAACCTGACATCACAACTGGCCACTTCAGATTCCTCCCCATCAGAAAGACAGCTAAACCTGTCCTGAACAGATTCTTGTCATGTTACCCATGATGATTTTATGATAGTTTATTATCTTTCAATAGTACACACTGCCTTCTATACTTCAATCATTCATCGCTCCACTTATACCACAAAATAACTTGGATCAACCTCACATAGAGCACCTTATCAAAGGCTTTGCTGAATTCTAAGTATATAACATCAACTGGATCGCCCTAATCAGTGCAGTTAGTAATGTATCCTATAAATTTTAAAAGGTGTGTCTGACACAATCTATTTTTTCTAAAACCATGCTGGGTGTTATAGAGTACCTTGTTATTACCCAAATATTTTTAATTTTCAGTAACTTTTCTAAAACATTTACAATATCCCAAATCTTTCTTACTGCCTTTCTTATAAATAGGCACAATGTTTGCTGTTTTCCAGTTCTCATATACTTCACATAATGTAATGTGGTAGATTATTTAAAATTCAGAATGAGTGCTTTTACACTACTGCCACTACCCAGATCTTCTGTGGAATCTCACTTAATGTCAGGAAAATTAAAATCTCCTATCATAACTTTGCTTTTTTATTTATTGTTGCATGCTGCTTTTATATCCTTCATCATTTCTACATCTACTTCTTGACTCTGGAGAGGGGGTCCTATAAAACGCCCCTATTCTGTATGATTTGTTGTGCTTAAGGATATCTACCCACACCGATTCAATATGGTGATTAGTTTTTGTGTTAGTCATTAACGTATTGAATACTGCTTTTATATAAAAGGCAACACCCATACATTATTTCTTCTACACTGGTATCTGTAAAATGAAGATCCATCTATTTCTGTTCCTGAAAGATGTTCCCATAAAATTCCTCATTAACCCATGCTTTAGTAATGCAAATAATGTCTAGATTTCCTTTATAATATAACTTATCAGATCATCTTTAATTTTTTGAAGTTACATAGAAGCTTTTGATATATATACAACATGTTCCTACGTATATCACAAGTAACTGTCTTTATTTGTAATATTATCATCGTATATATATATATATATATATATATATATATATATATATATATATATATATATATATATATATATATATATATATATATATATATATATATATATATATATATATATATATATATATATATATATAACCGCAATTTTTGTATGCTTGTGAAAATAAATTTTTTCCTTGCTGTATTTAGAGTGGCTGGATGGAAATAGATAACAGACGGCATGAATTAAAAGAAGGAACTATTAAAGTTGGAAGAGATCCTTCAACTTGCAAAATTGTTATTGGAAATGAGGTAAGAAGCAATTTTTTTTTACACTGGAAATCATTTAATTTGATTTATTAGTAAAAAAAAAAAAAAAAAAAAAAAAAAAAAAAAAAAAAAAAAAAAAAAAAAAAAAATGTGTGAACGTTTTCCATATCAACAAAATGTAAGGATTGCTATCCTATTAACTGCTTATTGTTTAGAATCATTATAACAGTTAGAAGTTTTTAAACTTTATTGTTGTGTGTTTTACAACCAAAAAAAAAAGGAGACAAAAGTGAATATCCATAATATAATAATTCAAACCTATCAAGAAGAAGGAGCTAGTACAGAATATACTAGGGTAATTTTTTTGCAAGAGCACTATTAAAAATTTAAAATCTGCCCTGTTTAAAAAATTCTATAATCGGAAATACAAGAAAAGTTACACTTTCGCTTAAGCAAAAACTAGATCTTATCATTGGTCCCTTGTCTGATATTAATGGGATATATAATTATAACGAATGATTACTAATAGTGCCCTTTTTCTTCTATTTAGGCCGAACTGCTCCTAAGACAATAAAAGAACTGTAAAACCAGTGGAAAAATATGGATTTCCCACACTATCCTTCCAAGGTCGATAATATTGCTGTAGAAGATGTTAAACAGTTACTCTAAGCTAGATAGCTATATGAGCTATATGAGGAAAAGAAACGACTATGCTCTTCTTTATCCTTATTAATAAAATATTTATATAAAATTAAAAGGGATGGAAAAGCCCGCAAGAAACAAACATAAGCATATTTACAGTGATGAGAAGCATGGAGAACATTCCTTCTGACTTTTTTTTTTTTTTTTTTTTTCCCTAAACAGTGATAAAATCTTTGAGCATTTTTCAATTTCTCTCTCTATCTCATACATCTGCAACACAATCATATAAAAATAATCAGGCTGCATATTGTTTTGTTGCCATTATTTTTAATAGCTTTTGTCATCAGTTGTGAATTTATTATTTTTTTGATTTGACTGCCAACTCATTGTCGAGCTTAATAGTTTAAAATATTTTATTCGTTATTACCAAAGCAAAATGGTGCCTTTACAGAAAAAACATCTAATGTATCCTAATTCAGTATTTTCCTACGTTTTTTCGAGTCATGACCCTTTTTCTAACACCCTAGTAACCGACTACCCCAGCTGCTATACTTGTTCATGGACTTAGTTGAAAGCCAAACTCCATTAGATGCCATGCGAATCATCATACCTATTAAAAAATCTCTTAAAATTAAATAAGGAAAAAAAAACTCTCTCTGGTATACATTTAATATTTTGAGAAAATTGAAATTTTATTTGTGCCATGGTCTTCAGAAAACATTAATTAAATCTAATAATGCGATATTCATTACTCTCACTTGCATTTGGTACTTTGTTCTTTGGTGAATCTCTCTTTCTAATGTAGCAACAACTTTCAAAATAGTTTGGGACAAAAGTTTAATACCTAAATATCACACTTTTTCTTATCTATTCTTTCCTTCGATTTCTTTTCTGCTTATTTTATAACAGCTGTTGTAGATGACCACCATAAATTTAAGAAGTGATGTTTTTTGTTCTATTCTATCCTCAACTCAAATTTTTCTTTTTATTTTTTATTCACTTATCTGTCCTTCTATTATCTTTCTATCCTTATGCTGTTGACTATACCCTTCATTACTTAGCGCGATTTGAAAGGCTTTTAACTCGACTGCAGATATCTTATACTAATAAGATGTCTTTGGTCTAATTGACCTCTGATCTTGTATTTCTTATTGTGGCAGAGAAATTACTCCAATGCCTTAAATAATCAGTTTCTTCATTCCTGTACTTAACATGCTATTTAATAAAGCAAAACTTAAACTTTTGTTTTTTCTTAATAATCTTGGGTATTTCCTTTTTTTTTTCGTTATATATATATATATATATATATATATATATATATATATATATATATATATATATATATATATATATATATATATATATATATATATATATATATATATATATATATTATTATTTTTTTTTTTTTTTTTTAATTGCCAATTTATATTTAATTTAATTTAAAATGCTTTCCTATTATGGCTTATCAATTACATTAGCTTTTATTATGTTTAGAAAACTGTGTCTAAGGAACATGCAGTATTGGAAGTAGATAACACTTGTGTGACGTTAATGGATTTAGGGAGTCGAAATAAAACAAGAATTGGGAAGGTAAGTATGAATGGAAATCAATTTTATTTGATTTTTGATGTTACTTTTTTTTGAAAAATAATTTCTTATAAAGTTTTTACAATTCTTTGTTTGTGTCTTGTATATTTACTTTGAAAATTTTTTATGTGGTTATTCTTAATGTACTTTTTTGTTTGTTAATCTAGATGGTGTTAAAACCTAATGTTCGATATGCATTACAAGGAGGGGAAAGGATCAAATTTGGTGCTGTACAAGGAACTTTTATTACCAATGAAAAGGTTTGTAAAGTTTTTTTCCCCATCATGCTAAAAAATATTTTAATAGTTCATATTAAAATTTAAAACAGGATAATACAGTGCTAAACAAACCTTGTATTGTAAATAAATGTTATGACATATATGCTGATTAAAAAGAAGTACATATCTTTTATTATTTGATTTTGTACAGTTCCATGTACTATTATTATTATTATTATTATTACTACTACAGTTTAATGACTCGGATTCAGACTTATGTTCAGATTCAGTCTTAAATGAAGAAACTCCATCCAAAAGAAAAGGTAATATATTTATTTATTTTATTTGTAATATTATTAAAATGTTAATTAAAATATGTGCATGTTAATATAAAACTTACGAAAAAGTGAAGTATTTGAAATGGAAGAACAAATGGAGGAAAGTAGTATTCACTGAAATGTACTGTCGAAGCTGAATGATTATAAGACACTAAAAATCTGTGAGTGGCTTGAGATAGTTGGATGAGGAATCTTTGGACATGTTTGTTTGTTATTGAAAGTAAATTCATATGGCTTTTATCGTATTGAAGCCATTTTAAAGTTCAAGCATTTTGGAAATATAATTATTAACTATTCGGGTCTCCATTAGAATACTTTGTGAGCGTTCCTTGCAAATATGTACTTGAAAAAAATTTTTTTAATTAAGTTTTGAAAAAAATAGGATCTTTTGATGAACTTCTTATTAGTTCGTCATTCTATTTATTGAAAATATATAATCTTGTTTCTTTATGCTCATATTTGTGAAAAGAGCACATAAAATAAGGGGACAGCCAAGAATTTGATTTGCCAAAAATTTTTTATTACTTTTGACAATTACAGATTTTGTTTTTTTTAATTACTCTTGGGCCTAGGCAATTCCAAATATTAATATAATATAATTAATATTAAGAACATTAATATAAATGATAGAAATACTATATAAATAAATATTTTTTTAACGTTCTCAAGTTGAAAAAACACAAATTAAGCTGGTATTTTTTTTTAATATATATATATATATATATATATATATATATATATATATATATATATATATATATATATATATATATATATATATATATATATATATATATATATATATATATATATATATATATATATATATGGCATTATAGGTTGTAATGAAAGCAGTGATAACAGTATGATTAGCCCAACTCCTCAGATTTCAACAAAAAATTTTACAAATATTACAAGTCCTAAAACAGTTAATGAATCTATAGGTAGCAGTGATATATATATATATATATATATATATATATATATATATATATATATATATATATATATATATATATATATATATATATATATATATATATATATATATAATCGAACAGGATATATATATACATACATACATATAATTAGGGACCGACGGGCCCCGGTCCCTGCTAAAAATTAGGAAAACGGGTGCTCCGGTTAAAAGGCAAATTTCCCAAGGAGAAGGGTTCAGTTAAAAAAATTTAATTTTCAGCCGATTCTCCTGAAATTTTCACTGTGTGTAGCTTTTTTCCCTGTAACTAAAAGTCCAATTCTAGCGTTTTTCTGAGTCTATAACTGTTAAAAAGTTTTTTTGGAAATTTGACCCTGTTTCAAAGGAATGACAGGCGAAACCACTTTTTGGAATGATCTGAAATTTGGATTGTATATTCAAAGTTCTATGTTCTGCAAAAGCTTCTAACAGACTTTTGTTCCCAGATTTATAAAAAAAAATGTTTTAGGCCCAGAACTGACCATCTATCGAAAACCATTTTTGTTCCTTTTAAATCCACTTTTTCGGACAAAAATTTAAAAAAAAAAACTTCAACTATAACATTTCTTATTTTTGGTTAGTATAGAGAAGAGGGATGGGGCTACAAATTTTTTTTTATATTATTCGATGTGATTCGTTTGTTTTGAGATATAGCCTCTCAAAGAAAGTCCATTTTTGACCAAATTTCAAAAATTCCCAAAGTTTGAGAGGCTATATTTCGTTTCAAACAAATGGCTTTTAATAATGCACTAATAAAAGTTCTTGCCCTGTTCCTCCTCTAAACAATATCCAAAAATAAAATAAAAATTAGTAGGTAGCGTTTTTTTTTTTTTTTTTTTTTTTTTTAAAAAATTTTTTTTTGAATTTTTGCAATTTTTTTCAAGTGCTTATAACTTTTTTTCTAGACGTGATATAAAAAATCTGTTCCCAATAATGTAAAAAATTGGGGCTAAGATTGTTCAGTTAAATTTTCAGCTTGTTCAGTTAAATTTTCAGCTTATGTGGACCAGTGGTTCGATCCCGCTATTCATTTTTTTTTCAAATTTGAGTCCAAATAACCTTCAAACCATTATAAACTCAGAAAAATGTTCAAAATGAACTCAGAACTTCGGGAAAAAATGCATATTCCCTGAAAATTTCAGCTCAATCAGTCTAATAATAATAAATAAAAATTTCAAACAAAATATAAGAAAATTAAGATTTTTTTCTTTTTTCAATATTTACTTTTTCTTTTCTGTTTCTTTTGAAAGCTCCATTTCTGCTAGTAATAAAAATAATCACCTTCCCCCAGGTAGGACTAAGCCCTGTCAGTGGGATCTTTCGAGGAAGATCCCTGGGTTTCAAGGGCCCACGGCAGATATTAAATTAACCTTTGAACAAAATATAAAATTTTTGAAAATCTGTGCTTCTGAATTTCTTTCCATACATAGTTACTTGAGAGGCATCATTTAGATATCTTGTGAAGACAATTTTATTAGTTTTGTTAACCGAAAATTTTAAACTACGTGTTTTTGACCATTCCAATCGCAAATGTAAAATATCTTTAACTCCTTTAATAGCCA